>JAUUDY010371181.1:0-10993 GCA_032361765.1 Panulirus inflatus
AACGATGTGGTATACCGGGGTCGACGTGCTGTCAATGGATTGAACCAGGGCATGTGAAGCGTCTGGGGTAAACCATGAAAAGTTTTGTGGGTCCTGGATGTGGAAAGGAAGCTGTGATTTCGGTGCATTATTAAGTGACAGCTGGAGACTGAGTGTGAACAAATGTGGCCTTTGATGTCTTTTCCTAGAGCTACCTCGCGCACATGCGGGAGGAAGGGGTTGTTATTTTATGTGTGGCGGGGTGGCGACGGGAATGAATAAGGGCAGACAGTATGATTTATGTATATGTCTGTGTGTGAATATATATATGTATACGTTGAGATGTATAAGTATGTATATGTGCGTGTGTGGGCGTGTATGTATATACATGTGTATGTGGGTGGGTTGGGCCATTCTTTTGTCTATTTCCTTGTGCTACCTCACTAACACGGGAGACAGGGACATAGTATAATAAAAAAAAATAATAGTTTAAGTCTAGGGGTACCCGTGTTCGTACTACATTGTAAATTTCACAGAACCCTTCCCCACAGTGCCCTAGCTTCTGGCTACTGAACTCCATTTCCCAGTCTGTTATATCTATCGATCTTTAGCATCTTACCATTTACCAGTGAATAAAACTTACTTAATTCTGGTACCATCTTTGTTGCTCTTCTTTGGACCCTCATGTATTTGCTCTTTTTGCTTAAGAATTATATTCTATTTTTGCTGTTATGAATGATGTGAAAAACTTGCTGATTACTTCCTTATCCACGAATAAAATTTTTACATTGTGGATAGTTTGTCTTGTTTTCAAGATCGGACTCTGTGGTGATGGTTTAGGGACAGTGGCTACTTGGAAGTCTCTCTCGCACAGGTTTCTGAAACCTAATATCACTCTTTTCACCCATCCTCATTACATTTGCTTGGGTTGAACTTCATCAACCATGTTTCAAACCAGTATTTTTGTATGTTAAGGTTCCCATTGTAACTAAATACAATATCCTACTCTTTTCACTTCCCTCTTGTCTTTTGTGTGTGTGTGTGTGTGTGTATGTAGGTATGTATGTATGTATGTGATTTTTGTCCAGTCAATATCTCTGTGTAACTCCCTATTTTTAATTGTTTTGATTTTGTGGGGCTCCATCTTTTGAATTTTGCTGTCATACAACTTAAACTTTTGTTAGTTTCAGTGTTGACAGTATTATTACTAAGCTTATTCTGTTTATACTTTATTGACATAATATAATCAATTCTAATAAGTTTTCTTTGACTGAATGATAAAGCTGTATTTAATCTTACAAAGAGACAAAGGTGTATGCTCAGTTCAAACTGAAGTCCTTGTTTAAAATCTAGTCTGAATAGAATTAAAAAATTTACATAAAAGACCTTAACAGATCTCTGAAGGGGAAGAACGGTGAGAGCGTGTTCTCAGGCTGCATAAGTCAACTGGTGCTACAATCTCGAGAGTTTGACTTACTCCTTGGACGTTTAGAACCAGATGGTCGTCGGACACCAGGTATCATTGATAAATTTAAGGTAAGGATGAGTTTATCACCATCTTTAAAATGTTCAATTTTAAATGGTTATCGCATAATGATATTTTAACTTCAGGATGTGTGGATCAGATGTTTGCTTTGAAAAATCTCTAAGAATTTGTTTGTGGTATTTGTAGATCTGGCTTTAGGTATGGTTATCAAACTTGAGAAGTTTAGTTTTGTTTTGGCCTATGTAGGATTTGGACAGCTTGCTAAAACTTTCCTTATCCATATACTTGAAAGTTATTCTAATATTTGCCAGCATATAGTTCTTCTCTGTATGCCTAGATCATTTCAACAAACCCGCTTCAGCTCTCAATTATGTGCTTAATATCAAACCTCTCTCTTACTCCAATAATCTCTTACTTAACCCTCCTCACACCACATATTGCCCTCAAACATTTCTTTCCCAACACATTCACCATCTTCCTTGAGCCCACGCTCTGCATCTTTACATCAATGGGACTACTATATCTTAAAGAATGCCCTTTTTTACCCTCACAGATATGTACATTCATAGCATTAATAGAATTGCCTTGGTTAGGCATTGAATTGCTAATGCCATCAACTTAAAAGGATAATTGTGTTGGGGATTTACTGTTTATAAAAGGGTGGAAATATATACTCTGTCCTCCATATGTTAATGGGATTGGCTTGAAAAACGTTTTGATAACGAAGAAACATCTTTTATGATTTTGTGTGTGTAGAAACCAAATAAAAGGCTTTAATTTCACTTTCAGGTGGATGTGAGTGAAGTGACCCAAATGGTAGCACAGGATTCGGAAAAGAAGGGTCTGCACGAAGATGCAGTCAAACTCTATGATCTTGCCAAGGTAGAGTCTACTTATTTAGTACTCATTGTAGTTTATAAATGCAATAGTTTTGAATTATTACTGTTAAGTAAATGGCACAACATATGACTGTACTGTTATGCTACAGAAGTTGATGAACATGAATTTAAACATAATCTTACCTTGTTCTTAAGTCTGCTAACCAGGCCATGTTGATGTAAAGGGATCTTATAAGATATGGGGAAAATTTAGGTAATTGATGGAAAATAAAACTCAATGCCTAGTTATGTATATACACGTCATCCTGCTGAGGCATGCATTTCTAAAGTTTCATCAAAAGGCATCATCCTTGCTATGCTTGTGTTCAGTGTACCATCAAGGTTACAAACTATACGTTTGTGCCCATCTATTATGTGTGAAGTCATAGGATGGCATTTTTTTTTTAATAATTGGCCAAGGACTCCATTTTTGAAAGGGTCCCAGAGATACTTCAGGAACTTTTATTCAGAAGTTTCTTAAGCTCCAAGGGAAATGATGGAACTCCTTTGGAGTAGGGAGTTCTTTGATGAGACTACTCTAGATAATACAACCTCATAAAAGGTGACTTTTCACTTGTGGTTTAACCTAGAGCATGTAGAGTTGAAGCAAGCTCATATATAAAATAATTTTGCTGAGGTGGAAGAATAGTTATCAGAAAGACCTTTGAGTATTAGGTGAGTTTTGGTGTCATTTTAGGTTATAAAACTTCTGAATGTGAGCCAGCAGGTATAATAAGGTTTCGTAATATGTTAAGTTCAACCTCCTTTGATACTTGGGACAGTGGCTGGAAGATAGTTAGTTAGTGGATGTGAATGTTTAAAGATTTTTTTAGGGAATAAATGCAACATTTGGAGAACAATATGAGGATGTTAGAGATTTATCATAGTGAAAAATGTGGCTGATAAAATTAAGTGTGAGGTTGACGGATGAGAATGGTTTAGAAAGTATTTATAAGTGTAGAGATGGAGTAAGAGACAGTGAAAAACCAAGAATGAAGGACAGGGTGGCAATTTAGGTAAAAAAAAATTTCAACATTATGGAAGGTATAGTTAAGGGTGTAAGATTGAGTTTCCCTGCTCAATTATGGGAGATTTGCTCTGTTTCGAAAGGGTTTGAACTTGATTACATAAATATGACTTTGTGTATGATTTTATTTATTTGCAGAATCATGACAAAGTAGTGTCATTATTAAACCAGCTACTAAGTCAGGTTGTGCCTCAAACTGAAGGTGGAAGTGGTAGTCAGCGTGGACGTATTGTAGAATTGGCAACTGCTGTAGCTTTCCGCTTCAAGACCCATGGTCACAACACTCTTCCTAACACTGTTGCCACATTGCATCTTTTATTGGATCTCATCACTTTCTTTGATCTCTACCATAAGGAGAGATTTATGGATGCTCTTGAGGTAAGTCTTGCACTTAAGCTATGCAGATAATTGCATTTAAGACCATGGCTGATAATTTCTAGATTTCACAAGGCAATTATATGAAAAGTGAGGAGAAGCAAGCAATTGTCATCCAAGAAACCATAGGCCCACCGTATTTCTGGGCTTCAATAATGATAATTTGGACATTAATATTGAATGCCATGAAATACTTAAATATCTAGATAAACTAAATTTGAACAAGTCATCTGATCCAGATGATATCTCTCCCAGAATATTGAAAGAGTATAGTCACCAAATAGCTTTTCCAGTCTTAAAAATATACTCCAAATTACAGTAGAAAGGGAATGTCTCAAAACTTTTAAATGTATTACCATTTTTTGGGGGTGGGGTGGGGTGTGTGTGTGTGTGTGTGTTGGGGGGGTGCACTTTGATCTGCCCTCTTGGCCTTACTTTGGTTCAAGTAAGAGTGTTAGAAACAATAATTAGGGACTAAATTGATGATTCACATAAGTTAAGTCATATATATTACAACTGGAACTGGACTTGAAATACCTCTAGATGTTATATACATTCGACAAAATACTGTACCACATTACAGATTGTTTACTAAAAATAAAGCTTATAGCATATGAAACTGAACCTGCACTTGTTTAGTAGACTGGCTCTCAGATAATAAGCAATGAGTTATATTAAATGGGTAAGCATCTGACAGTCTTCATATACCGAGTTAGGTACCACAAGGCCCATACTTATCATCTGCAACCTAGAGACAGGACTCAATAGTAGAATCTCAGAATTTACTGATGACGCAAAATGTGGATGTAGCCCAATCAAAGGAAGATTCAAAGGGTTTAGATAAACTGGTGGAGTGGTCAAAGCACATCTAGAGTAATGCATTATGGTGCTAAGAATGTAAATCATGAGTACAAAATGCTTGGTAAACCATTGTTAGATATAAAAGAAGGAAAATACCGTAGATTGGTTATCACTAATACGGAAAACAGTGCCTATCTGCATACAGTTAGACTAACTGGAGGCTAGTTCTGTTGCTAGAAAGAAATATAAGCTATAAAACAAAGATCAGAATATTCATTCTTTTAATTTCCTGGTCATACTTTGCTTGGGAAACAGTGTCTAGTTCTGATAAGAGATGAAGAAAAATATGAAAGAATTAAATGGACCAATGAAACTAAATTCATTGTTTAGAAATAAGCCATATAAAGAAACACTCATTACCTAAAAGTGAATGAAGACTCTAGGTGCAATAATTTTCAAAATACCAATTTCCAGCAGATTCACTAACTAATGGCATGAATCTTAAAGAAAGGAGATGTAACGCCAATGTGGGCAAATATTTTTCAGGTGTATTAGTAGAAAATTGGAGTAAACTATCCTTAGATTTCTTATATGCAAAGAATGTCAGTACTTTCAAATAAAGGCTAGACAAATACTTATTTATATTCATTTATTTATTATACTTTGTTGCTGTCTCCCGTGTTAGCAAGGTAGCACAAGGAAACAGATGAAAGAATGGCCCAACCCACCCACATACACATGTATATACATAAACGCCCACACACACACAATACATACCTATACATTTCAACGTATACATACATATGCATATACTTATATACACATGTATGTATTCATACATGCTGCCTTCATCCATTCCCGCCACCACCCCGCCAGACATGCAGTTGCATCCCTTTTCCCCCATGTGTGCGCGAGGTAGTGCTAGGGAAAGACAACAAAGGCCACATTTGTTCACACTCAGTCCCTAGCTGTCATGTGTAATGCACCGAATAAATAATCGTGCTTTAAAAGTTGATATTTAAAGCTTTTTCTTTTTTCCAGAATCCAGCCGTATACGGCTGTTTGCAGTATTGTTAGGGAACTTTTCCCAATGCATTCCTCAGAAATTTCCCTGAAAGTATGTTTTCTTCATATGACATGGTGTTTCTTCTCACCTTTTACCCTCCTTGCAGTTGAGCTGAAGGTAGAGGTGGGGTGTGGAGATGCCATGTATTTTATTATCCAGTTTCTGCCACTTTATAGGTAATAAAAGCTGGCAACTTCATTGTGGACCTACCATGTACACAAACCCATCCATAAAAGGATGAAGATCCGACTTTACTTGAAACTACTCACCCTTCTTCCCTGCTGACACTCACCCCTGATAAAAACTCCTAAGTGCCTCAAATAAATTTCTTACCACACAAATATTCATAGCACCTTTCACAAGGCCTCTTTGTCAACCCTATCTTATGCTTTGTTCCAGCCATAAATACTTTATGGAAATCCCTCTCTACATGTATTTCTCATGCAAGTTCTTTAAGGCAGACAGATACCTTTACCACTGAACAAGTCACATTGCTGCTCCTCTCCAGTCTGAGGCTTGGTGCATGCCAACATCCTATCAGTCTCCATTTTCCCACACAATTTACCAAATGTACTCAACAGACTTATACCTTTGTAATTCAAGCATTGACTTTTATTCTTTATATTTTGGCACTATATAGGCATTCTGCCAATCTTCAGTCACTTCCACCTTTGTCTTTACATCCTTGAAAATCCTGACTAATAAGTCAATGACACTATCATCCATTTTCTTGATAACTTCAACTGCAATCTCATCCACTTTAGCCACACTTCATCTTATGCAAAGCTTTCACCACCTCCTCATTTTATCAAACTATTTGCCACGACACTTGCTCTGCGTACCACCTTGTCCTGAATGCCCTAAATCCACCAGCATATCATTGTAGTAAAAATCTTTTCCTTGCCTACCTGGTGTCAGAAGAGACCTCTATAGGCTATGAATGGTATGATAAGTTAGCTGGATATGTAACAAAGGTGGGAAAAGTTAAAACAATGTAATGTATTTTATCAGCCATTTAAGGGCCAAATGTTGATTATTTTGTATTATCTTAATTTACCAACCTGTAACTCCCCCAGTTATGATTCAAGGAAAATCAAACATCCTTGTGTTTCACAGGTTTTAAAAAAGCTACGCATTATTGCTTTGAGACGTGATGAAGTTGAGACTCGTGTTGCTGGAGTAGGAGCTCTAGCAAGTGAGGTTCGTAGTGTACTTCCACATGTTCTCTTGGCAGCCATGACCACGACCCATCGAATGTACCTTATGCCTACCCAGCCACAGACTCCACAGATGTCTTTGAGTACATCTACACCTGCTGCTTCTCCACCTAATAAGGTAAGACAGTTCATAAGAACAGTTAGTTGTTTTACAAATGGAGGAAGGTCAAGCAGTTTTCAATACTACTCTCCTTGGGTGACTACTTTTTAGATGAGTTTAGTTTTGTGACAGCAGGGTAATACACACTATCAAGTATTTTGACTGGTGAAGACTTATCATTTTATTCACTTAATGTCCTTAATTTCTGTTCCACAACATTAGAGGACTTCATTTATATTTACTTCTTGTCCTTAATTTCTATTCCAGAACTTTAGAGGACTTAACATTTGTTCACACTTTTGTTATATTGTCAGATGAGCATTATGTATCCAATTACATGCAAATACTTCCACTGCTTATCATCAGTAGTCATGTTCCTGATATTTGTGTTTATTTTCTTTAGTTACATAATTTGTCACTTCTCACTAACAAGTCTCTCTTTTGCCATGCAGTGCAATTTTTTTTATATTGTTTTGCCTTGTATTTGAAAGTTTTTTTTTTATTATTTTCCAAAAAGGACATATATTATGACATAATAAAGGTTTACTTATTTGTGTGGTGAGCTCCCAAGGTGAATAAATGTTCAAGCTGCAACTCTACCAGCTGTGTGATGTACCATCTTTATGCCATGATATATATTTGTTTCACAGTTTAGTTATATTTTTTCAAATTCCAGTTGTATATCTGTCTATCCATGTCCCTGTTACCCGTTCTCTCCAGAAACACTCTCATGGGGGTGTCTGCAGGTGAAGTCTCTAAAACTGATGAACTCCATTGCCACTTCTTAGACTTTAGTGCCTCATCCTTAACAGGACACTGACTGAGGGGAACTCTAGCTTAGTGTTTTTAGAGGCTCTTACCTCATGTTCCTACTGACTACTTCTACTGAAGTTTCTAGAGGCCCTTACCTCATGTTCCTACCTATCCATTATTTATGTAAGTGTACTTACATTTACATATTTTTAATAGACCCTTTGCATATATGCCCAGAAACATGGGCATACTATCTTTCTTGGTATTATGATGGATGCTGCAGCTGAGTGGAAAAATGAGGGCAAATGAAGTAGAAACATGTTAGAGTTGCCTGTAATTGTTTTCTGAGTTGTTAATGTACTTCCCTTACTTTTGAAACCTCCGGACCATATACACTTGCAGTCACCATACTCCCCTTAATTTTGAAAGCCCTAGACAATATATGTTACACTTCCTGCCTTGTATGTCTACCTAATGTTCCATTATTTATGTAGGTGTACTTATTAATTTTATTCATTATACTTTGTTGCTGTCTCCCATGTTAGTGAGGTAGTGCAAGGAAACAGATTAAAGAATGGCCCAACCCAACCACATACACATGTATATACATAAATGCTCATTTATGCACATATACATACCTATACGTTTCAGTGTATACATACACAGACATATACATATATACACATGTACATATTCATACTTGCTACTTTCATCTATTCCCGTCGCCACCCCGCCCCACAGGAAACAGCTGTTTCTCAGCATCAGATTACGTTAAGGTAGTTTATATACGGTTGGATCATGTAGGATTTTGGAATATTACGTTACGAGTGATTAGATCATATTAAAAAAAAGTTAATATAGGGTTAACTTATGAAAGGTCAGATCATGTTAGGTTAGAAAAGACTAGGTTATGGAAGGTTAGATTACGTTAGGTTAAAGAATGTTAGATCACGTAACGTTATAGAGTGTTAGATAGGGTAAGGATTAACTTATCGAAGTTTATATTAAGGTTAGGTTACGGAAATGCTATATTAAGCTATGGTTTGTTTGTGAAAAGGAGAAACATCTTGATCACGTCAATCCTACAATATGGTAAGAAGCTGTTCCTTATAACATGACCGGAGCAATATCTACCGCCAGTATTATTCCTACACACGACAAATGATCCAGTTAGACTTGAACCACAACGCAAGATTGACCCCGAGAGCCATCAGTGTGACTTAGAAGAATTGGTTATCTTGGCATCCATGAGACGAAGCAGCTGTTATGGGAGAAGCGATAAGTGGAGTTGGATGAATTACTGATTGTCAACTCACAAGTTGACGCTAATGATGTAATTACTTCTTCAATAGGTGATTTTCCCTCTTGCTGAATGGATGTTATTAGAACACGGCAAGTGGATAATTGTGTAGCAATGTGTAGGGATCTTTGGTATGTGGCACATTAGGCTATTACGGTGTGTTATTATGGACCAAGTCATTAAAGACGTGTCTCTGCCTTTGGATTCTTTGAGAGATAAGGGACTATCGATTAGATAGATAACAAAGCCATTGAACAATGTGATGACGAAGGTAATACAATGGGAAGATGTGTCCTTAGACATATTCTATTCCATTCTACATTGTCCTTAAACATGTTTAATTCCACTATACACGACTCCATGACACATGTAGATTATGAAAAATGATCAGACCTAAGAAGAATAGATAAATGAAGTCAATGGTAAGAATAGATAAGCTGAGAAACACCATAGATAAGAGAGGAATGAATTGTTATATCTGTGTTGGAAGTATCTAGAGAGAATTAGCCGAGGTGGTTATAGAAAGGAGACAGATAATGAGAGACACGAGACCCTCAAGGGCTAGGATTGAGAGATAGGAAGGGATGGAAGGAGAGAAGGACATTGATAGAAGTTGTAGAGAGTTGCAGGGTTGGGTGACAGGAAGGAGTGGGTGGCTGGCGGGGGACTGACAGACACTACTTGGGAGTGTGGCAGGGAAAAAGTTGATGGATAGGAGGAAGAGATAAGAGATAGAGTGGGAATTATGAAAACACTCCTCTCTTGGTTAGCTCTGAGTTTGTGGTGGGGCGGAGCCACTGCATATAAGATAAGAATGGAGCCAGTGGTTCTTCCCACTGCAGATGGGATAAGAACTAGAGTGGAGGGCTCTTCCCCACTGCGTATATTCTCACACTAGCGACATGTCCACCACAGCGAAGTGTCTGCTGCTCCTGGTCGCTCTAGCGGTAAGTTCCTTCATCTCTAGAAAGATGTTATACAGTGTCTAGATGAGCAAATATGTCCCCTTGATTCTAGAAACTAGAAAAAAGAGTTACTATGTAACTAGAAGGCAGATAAACAGTGTATAGGTGAGCTAGTATATCACCAGGACACTAGAAACTAGAAAGACGGTGTCCAGGAGACGAAATAGATCCCCAGAGAATTTAGGAAGTAGATTGACGATACCTAGGAAGGAATATACTTCTCCACAAAGACAAAACCCAGGAAGAGATATATTTCTCTCTAGAAAATGAAGTGAAGTAGAAAGATAATTCCCCATTGATGTATGAAGTGTACACACGTTGGCGAAAATAGTAAACAAACAGTCCTAGGATTTCAACATGTTAAAAACGAAGATATTAACATGTTACAAGTAGTGATGCACCAGTTTAGACACCAGTGAAGCTGTTTATGTTAAACTGGGGGACTTTAGAATTACCAAGTGTACATAGTGAGAGAAGAGACGGTCTTAGAATAATTTTCAACTCCTGAGGAAGATGCTAAATAGATTTTATTTTGGTTGGTAGATGTATTGCTTGAAGTTGACGGCTTTAATGACCCTGATAATTGAAGTTGATGGCCTTAATGACTCTGATAATTGAAGTTGACGGCCTTAATGACCCTGATAATTGAAGTTAATGGCCTTAATGACCCTGATAATTGAAGTTGATGGCCTTAATGACCCTGGTAATTGAAGTTGATGGCCTTAATGACCCTGGTAATTGAAGTTGATGGCCTTAATGACCTTAGTAATTGAAGTTGATGGCCTTAATGACCCTGGTAATTGAAGTTGTTGGCCTTAATGACCCTGGTAATTGATAGTCTACGTCCCATCAGACCAACTAACCCCTGAACGCGTCGTGTGGATGCATCATAATCTATGGTTGTTGGTGAACTTCATCTACAACCTTCACGACTAGTGAAGTTATAACGCGACTAGACAGCTCTTTCTCGTGGTTGAGTCTTGTGTGTATAAAGTGTTCACGAGAGAGAGAGAGAGAGAGAGAGAGAGAGAGAGAGAGCGAGAGAG
>JAUUDY010371291.1:0-11404 GCA_032361765.1 Panulirus inflatus
ATACAATGGAATTATGCATGCTTTCTGCCAAATGTCAAGCACCCCATCATGATCCATACAAACACTGAAAAGTCTTCCAAACCAAACAGTCTATCTACCTATCTATCTATATCTCTGATGCCTGTCCCCACCTAAAACTCCCTCAAGGGAATGGCCACAGCAACAGTCTCCATAACTAGTAAACTCCAGTGCTACTTCTTAGCCTTTAGTATCTCATCCTTAACAGACCACTAGTAGAAAGCAACTCTAGTGCAGTGTTTTCAGAAGCTCCTACCAAATGCTTTAACTGACTGCTTCTCTCTATTGCTCCAAAAATTTTGCCAAAAGGCAGGATTTAGTGCATAGTGCTCACTGCTGAAAAATCTAGAGTTACCATGGATGAGCTGAAAAAGTAAGTGTTGTCAAAAGTTAAGTATGATATGAAGAGATTGTATACTTGTGGACAGAATGGCAGTAGGCCATGAGTGGGTGAAGTAGAAAGAAAAGACAGATACCTGGGTCAGAGGAGTGCAGTCTGACAACTATTAAAGTGCTGGTTCACTATGGAGTCGTCACTAACCCTCCTGATACCCAAGCGGGTAGTACTGGTAATATACCTCCCAGGTCGTTGGCTGCCGACCAATTACTATCCATTATTCCTTTCTTGAGTAATCTTGAGTAATCTACAGCGGCCTTACCACATTGCATCTTAGAGAAAGGCTTTCACCACCATGGCTCTCTAACTTTGCATACCTCCCTAACCCAAGCATGCTATATCAACCATCCTACTATCACACATGTCCAACAATCCATCAAAGTACTCACTCCCTCTCATCTTTCCTTCATTAGTGCTAGTTACTATATCACCATTTATCCCCTTTACAGATGTTCCTACTTGTTCTCATTTTTCTCACACTATCAAGTTTCTTCCATAACATCTTATTTTCCCTGAAGTTTACTGATATTCACCCCAACTCTCATTTGTCCTGTTTTTCAGTCCCTGGACCTTCCTCTTGACCTCTTCCCACTTTCTCTCATACATCTCTGATCGTTCACATCCCTTCTCTGTAAGTACTGCCCTATATAACTCTTTTCTCTATCACTAGCAGCTATACTTCATCATCCTACCAATCACTACTCTTTATCACCTACCCACCTCCCATCTTTTAAACACTTCCCTTGTGCATACCCATGCCCACCTCCCATTCCTCATCCACTCCCCTAGTTTTGTTTACTCTCACCTTTGCCATTCAACACTTAATCTCTCTTGGTATATCTTCATACAAGTGCCTTTTCCAGGCCCATTGACTTTCACCACCTTTTCATCCACACCATTTTCTCTTTTCCAAAAACATCTACTTTACCTTTGCCTCTCTACGATAGGTTTAACCCAGGCCTTCACAGTTGACATTCCTCTAAATAAATTCATTCAACGTGTCATTTGTAATTTCACACTCACAAGTTCTGCTTCCTATACTTCTACAATCATAATATTTTCCCTTACATGATGATACTGTAATTGTTATTCCCTGGTTCCACTGCTGAAACCAGTTTTTGGGGATTGCGACTTCAAAATAGTACATAAAATAAGTTAGTACACAACTCTGGATATCAATTATCTTACACTATAATCACTACTTACTCTTGATGAATAGGATTGATCATCTTTTTTATTATTATTCTTATTATACTTAATCACCATTTCCCGCATCAGAGATAGTGCTCGGAAACAGACGAAGAATGACCCATCCACTCGTATATATAAACATAAATGCCCATACATGATGTACATATGTACATATTCATACTTGCTTGCCTTCATCCATTCCCAGCGTTACCCCGCCCCACAGGAAACAGCATTGCTACCCCCTACTTCAGCGAGGTAGGCATCTTATTTATCATTTTTATCCAAGTAATGGTATTTTTTTACCATCATCGAAGCTGTACCCACTCATTTTTCTCTCTAATTCATTGTTTTCCAAGGCATGCAACCTCATTTCATATTGATTTTTGATAAACTGAGGCATACTGTAAAAAACCATGAGGGTGTGGTGCATATTATTCCCAAGTGATGGCAACATCTGGAAGTACAGTAAGCAGTAGCCATGCAGGCAAAATTTTCACAGAATTGCAGAATGTTGTCCATGAGCGATGCTAACACAGGATGAGAAAACTGATTGTTGTGAATATGCAGTGAAGTGAGAGTTAAAGCACCCTGGATCTTATCCCCATATTAACCATTGTAACTCATTTTGGTGTGCATTCTTCTATCCACTACCGTACCCACACACAGATACCTAAAGTGCTCCATTTCTGCCAAGTTCTCTTCATTCAAATTCACACCATCCTGCTGTGGCTCAGTAACTTAATTTCAATATATTCTCAACTTTCTCCTTTCGCACTCTTCCATACTCTGAAGTTTCTCGTATCAAGTCTACCATTAGTCAGTTTATATGCAGACAACCGAGTAACTGTCCATGCCCCCCTAATCCATCTCTCACTCTATGGCCCTTAAATTTCCCTCCCTCATTACCCTGTCATTATATAATTAACCATGGTGACATCATACATCCCTAATGCAAATCACCCTTCACTGGCAATCACTCATCTTCCATACATGCCTGTCTCACCAAAAACTTGATTACAATGAGTAGCTTTTCATTTACCTCTTTATATATCACTTTCTACATGGCCTCTCAGTCATCTCTATTATACACATCCATAATTGTCACATGCTATTTACACTTCTCCTCTCACAATTATTCAGATTAAACACCTTGTTCACATATCTATCACCAGTACCTATCCTGAAACACTGCTTTTCTTCAATTAGATGCTTTGGGCATACTTCCATCACCTCAGTCACCAATCTCCCATACATTATACCAAGTGTACTCAACACTTATGTCTCTGTAAGTTTGACATTGTTGGTCCACTTTCCCTTTATGTATGGGCACTATGAATACACTCTGCCAGTCTCTTGGCACCTTAACTTTGGCCATGTAAACTTTGAACAGTCTGACAACAAAAAATGTAATCAACATTTGTCATCCATTCTTGAGAAACTTAAACTGCAATTCCATTCATTTTTTCCACATCATCTTTCTTTGCACCCTACCTTTTTCGATCTTTTATAAACATCCATGTTTCCTACCTCAGCAAGGGTGCATTAGAAACAAACAGAGCCCTCATTAGCATACATCCACTCTCTAGCTGTCATGTATAATGTACCAAAACCCACCATCTACAGCCAAGCCCCACTGCATATTCCATATCATGGATAGTTTTATTTAATAACTATGAACAACAAATCTCATCTTGCAACCATATTTCTCAAGTACCTGTATTTAAAAGAAAGACAGTGATAACACTCATGAGAAAAACTTTATTTGTCTTGTGTACATGTAGAAAAAATTTCTAATATAAGCAAAAGAAAATAAGAAGTTTTGTCTTTCTAAGGAATAAGATAATGTGAAAGTATTTCATATACACTAAAATACATAGAATATACTGATTTGGTAAGCAATTTACATAAGTTCTGAAATAAACAAAAAATCATGTCTTTCACAGAACAAAGTTCTATTTAAAGATTTTAAAACTTGACAGAGAATATCATAATCGATGAAGAAAAGCAACTAATACACTAAGATAATTTTACATTAGCAAACTTGTACATACACTTACATCAAGCATTACTGTTAATACATTTCATGTTTTCAATCTGCTAATGTGTGTGCCAGACATTGTTCACATACTTATAAGAAACCTGAACCTAACAAATTTTCTTAACTCAAAAATGTGCAATGAATAAATAAGACCAAATCTTCACTTACTGTGCACTTAAATGATTTTGAATGATATTTCTGCAGATCCACAGTATTCATGTTAACGATTTTGTACTGGCACGCGACTTACTATATGTGATATTTCTGATAGTTCATACACACACACACAATTACTGATTAAACAATGATCTAAAACAATAAAAAAATATAGAAACAGCACAGAAGGAACAAAATAATGCTGGCTAAATCCCTATATGCATTATACATGCTACTAACAGAACAGGAAAAAATGAACCTCTGTATTAGGTAACAAGCCTCTTTTCATTCTTTCACTGTAATGCCCAACTACCTGAGGGTATATAGCTGAGGGGCTCAAATATTAAGCCATGCAGTGACCGTGAGTGAGATTAAACAATAAACCGAGTTTTTCTCCAACTAAACATAAAAGGATGACCTTAAATCTAGCTGGTATAACTACATCATAGGTTGCAAAACAACTATGACAGATATATTTGACTTGCAAATTTGCCATCTGACCACTTGTCAGATTGTGTCACTGACTAGTCAAAATTGATAATTGGTGACAGACTGAGATTATCAGCTTACTAATCAGCAAATGGTGCTTTTCTTCTTTTAGTCACATAGTTCACTATCTAAAAAAAAGAACTCATTTCCAAACATCCCAAGGAACACCGATACTGTTGAGGAACAAAATACTCCAGTGTTCCATGGCATATTTGCAAAACCATGCAGATACAAGTCAAGCATTATAGATAAAAAAAAAATTTGAATAGTTCATTGCCATACATATACTTTTTAAAGTAAATTGCATATCATGCCAATATGGACTAAATTCTTATAACTTTTTCCTTTACACAGTCACATAATAAAGTAGTGCATATGTGAAAAAAAATATTGAATGTCTCCTGTCTGATATGTAAAACATGTACTAAGAAGCTGCATATCATCATATAATTGTATGTATGAGGATATCAATTCATATAAAACAAATGGACGCCAGGTGCTTCATATGTGAAGCAGCTGAAGACACCTACTGAACACTTCCACCAATGCTACTAAGTATGTGATACTTAACCCCTTCCATAACGCAGTCTTGTTTGGTGGTACATAAGTACTTCCCCTCAAAGCATGCACATCTTACAACTGCAGTGGACCATGGTGCATGTTTACCACACTAAACAGTGGAAATCATCAAGTGTAAAATACATGTGGTTGGGCCATTTTCTACAAGTGGTGTCAATAGGCCTGAGTAATGTAAACAAAGAATCATGATGTATGCAGACATCAAGAAACATCATTAACTCAACAAATTTATCTAATGAGTTTCTGCAACCAATTTTCATAATTTTCTCAACACCAATCATATTAATTTTTAGATGTGATATTACACCCTCCCATATTGTCCACAGATGTTCTCACTGGACTGCTTGTCGTCAGTGCTCTCATAAGCAACTCAAAGCAAGCAAGAGTGAAAAAGTCAGAAAGTGAAGATTTAACACATGATTCATAAGAACAGTATGACAGTGACTAGGACATTGGTAAGGACAGAGACAGTATTGACGGAAGTAGCCTCTCATACTCACCTGTATCTCTTTGGTTGGCCTTACATCCCTTATCTGGGACTGTGCAGCATTATCATAAACAGTATCTAAAGTTTTACCAAACCAAGACCATCTTCATTTTCACAAGAATCCAGCATCATTCACAAGGCAAGCAAATATAACCTCACTCTGTGCATGCTATATTTTTCACTCATATATTAATCAAATGCTTGATTAAAAACATTTTAGTGTAATTTATATGAAATAGAAAAAAATTATTCTACCTCAATATTCTCCATGCAATCTAAATCTTGCTGGGATTACGTATGCACTGATACATAAATAAATCACGTGGTACAGAAGGGGTTAACCCTTTCCATGCAGGGCCTAACTTTTGACCTGTATTTGTTTCACTCTTTTATCTAATTTCAACATTTCAAATTAGGTACCTTTGTATGAATCACTTTGATTGCCACCACCACCAAAAGAGTTGTCAGAGGCTGCAATGCCTTAATCCATGTGAAAGAAAAAGCTGGGCTTAATGGCTTATTGGTAATTACGCTTGCCATACTCAGAAGTATGCAACGTCGATCTGCTATGGCAGTCATGACACCAACTAATTTTGAGGGGTTTTATTTCCCAAGCAAAACATATATTCATACATACAGATATGTAATCCTTTCTATTCTTAGCCTTTTTGTTTTCTAAAGCTCCACAAGGGAAGTGGGTCTGTTTCATGGAAAGGGTTAAACGTGCAAAGTTAGGATGGCTAGGTGCCTGAAACACTTTTATTTACAAGAATAAATTCTATGATCAACAAATTAATTCCTGTACATAGAACAATCTCATATTGATGGACATGGGTCGTCTGTAAAATGAAAACTGAAAGTGACATTAATTTGGTTCTCTCTTTCTACAGCCTGCATGTAATCTACGGAAAAAAGTATTTCAACCTACTTTTCTCTTTGCACAAAAATATTACTAGGGTTCAGTTATCTTGCTATAAATTATTTATGTACGTAAAAGTACACTCATATTCTTTAGAATATACATAAAATTTTTCTTTATGAATAACAAATAAGATTAGTGGGAAAAGTTCAACGAGTCAATGGCAGGTGATCAACATTTTCAGGAAATGCCGCAAGACAATTCTAACAACAGATGGACTAAACATGCAAGTACACAGGGGAAACTGGGACAATATCATTATAAGAAAATCAAATCTTTATTATTCATTATATGTATACGTATGGTATTCTATTTGGGAAATTATCTACTCAGGGTAAAAGTTCCATAGAATCAGACAAATGGTTAGGGTATATCAACTAGTAAAGTATTATGTGGTAATGGACTCCCTGTTTTCTCGTAACAAATTGCAAACTATACGTCAATTTAAAATGATAAAGTATTAACTTCAGATACTTTAAAATACTAAAAGATTACTTAATAACATACATGTAGCGCATTTACAGTTGGCGCCTTTTCATAATCTGGACTCTTTGTACTTCCATGAACCCACAAGCAGTGTTAGTTCACCACAGTCTGAACAAAACAAATATTTGATGCATCTTCATACAATTCTAATTTACAGAGGCTCCAACTGAACAATCAGTAATAAACGTGGATTCTACAATCCTTTAATATATCCTACCATTTTACCCAATGGGCAAATGTTCAGGTTCCTAACAAAATTTGCTGTGAGAACGCATTAAAAATCAGTCAACTAAAATGAATATGAACGGCTTTTTTCCTCTACAATGCAAAGGAATTCAAAACTCTTAGGGTGACAGTTTCCTAAATATTTTAAAAGGGAGTCAGAGATGATTGCGTACTATTTTTAGTGCAAAAACATATTTAAAACCTAACTGCTTTTGTGACGTGGCTAAAAGTAGATTTGTCGTCATCCTAAACACCAGTTTTTGATGATAGTGCTTGCTGTAAGGTTTTATTAATGTGGTCAATAATGATATCTGCATATAACCATTTTATGGATCTAATGACTATAACTGGGATGGGTCAGGTTAAGGTTTAGTTGGGTTGGATTGTATTAGATTAAGTTAGGTTAGGGTAGGTCTGGTCAGGTTAAGTAAAGATTAGTTAAGTTGGATTGTATTAGATTAAGTTAGGTTAGGGTCAGGTTAGGTCAGGTGAGGTTAAGTAAAGATTAGTTGAGTTGGAGTGTATTAGATTGTTAGGTCAGGGTCGGTCAGGTCAGGTGAGGTTAGGTTAGGTCAAATTGGTTAGGTAAGTTTAGGTTAGGTTAGTGATTATCCATCTATGGGGTTAGAACTTCTCTCCCACTCATCTTTATCATCCATCGATAAAGTTTACAACGTCGTAGTATACTACTCCACTCTCATGTTTATTATCCCTGTATGAGGTTTACAATATCATATATCAAATATTGATGCAAAGTTTACACAAATGTCATGAATAAATCAACTTGATTTTGGCTAGTGCTACCTGTAGGACTTGAGACAAGAAACACATGCTCGTAAGTTGATCCCTTTAAATCTACATAACTTAAGGTAGGGGTTAATACCCATCGGGCACCTAAAATTTACTTTTCTGAGCTTGATAGCGAGCAATGACATTACGAAATTGTAAGTATATAATTTGGATTTTGATATCTTTAATTTAAAGGAAAATATCTTATGCAATGTTTTTGTGATTTTTTCTTTAATATTCTTATTTTTTTAATTTTTCTTTTTGCCTTTAGTTTTGATAATTGTTACATATATTTGCACAAAGAGTTGATATCTAATAAGAGAAAAATCGTGAAAATTTTGATATTTTATAAGTTACTTATTTATTTAAAATAGTTACCCTTGTAATATCAATTTTCTCCGAGAGTATTTAGAAAATCAGTCCAGTTTTCTATGATGGTCTTTAACATTTACAAAGATTTAGTAAGGATACAAAATAATAGCGGCATTATAGTAGTATAGATGAATTGGAAGGATAAATAAAGAAGGAAGACTTAAGCATACTCGTTGTGAGTGAATTTTAATAAAGATGGGTAAATATGTAATTTCAAGGGAGACAAAATGCTAAAAGCGTCCCAGAGGGCAGTTGTACCTCACCAGAAAGAAAGAGAAAAAAATAGCAGTCGAGGTCAGTGTTTACCCTAACTTATCCCCCTAAAACTCGTGCTCACACTTACTCTTCCCCACCACAGCTGGAACGATGACGTCCGACATACATAGCATATGTTGTGAGTGCTGTTTACCCAGTGACACTCACTTTCTTGTGGTGAATAGAGGAGGTTACTTTGGAGAACGAGTCCTTGTCAGTGTCGCTACATTCTAATCAGGGATATTCGTTAGGAGTCGTGATTATGTTCTTTGTCACCATCATAGACTCGCTTCTCAACGGCGTAGCATATAAGACGCACGGGACTTGGGAAATTTTCGCGAGTCTCCCTCACTTACTTTCTTCCTTGCCGCCTCACCATATGACATATTTTCCTTTGACTTAAGTGAGCAGACTTCCTAATCAGACTTGTACTTAAGGGCAGTTGTCTGTAAAATCTGCATTGGTTGCCCCGCAGTTAACACAGAGTACTACCTTTAGATATGAAACTCCTTAAGGTCTATTGTACATCATTAATGTACAATAGACGGCCGGAATACCGTAGGTGAGATTCAGCGAAATGTCATTTAACTATACCGTTCGAGATCTGTAAATGCTTCTCTTATGATTCGTATCTACTCTTGCCCAAGATGACTGTTGGTTATGAATGCTTATTCGGCTGCGCTTGTGTCTGCCAACAAACATTCATTCTCATGAATGTACACCATGATAATGAGTAGTGAAGGTCATGCCCAGGGGTTGTACATCTTGTAGTGAGTGGTAAAGGTCCTGTCCAGGGGTTGTACATCTGATAGGGGCTAGTAAAGGTCATGCCCAGGGGTTGTACACCTGATAGTGGGTGCTAAGGGTCCTTTCCAGGGCTTTTGTACATCTGTTAGGGGGTAGTAAAGGTCCTGTCCAGGGGTTGTACATCTGATAGTGGGTGGTAAAGGTCCTGTCCAGGGGTTGTACACACTATGTATCCTAAGTTTTGGAAAAGGCAAAAAAGTTCAATGGCATTATGATGATAGCGTGTCGAGTATGTATACAAGGACAACCAGCATACATCCAGAATTTCTTGTATTGATTATAAGCGATGGTATATTGACTAAGCGTTGGTATATTGATTATAAGCGATGGTGTATTGATTATAAGCGATGGTATATTGACTAAGCGTTGGTATATTGATTAAAAGCAATGGTGTATTGATTATAAGCGATGGTATATTGATTATAAGCGATGATATATTGATTAAAAGCGATTGTGTATTGATTATGAGCGACGATTTGTTGTTTACATGCTTTGGTATTGTTGATTGATAGACTGAGTTTATTTGGTAAACTATGAATTATAATTTTGCTGATGGTAGCACAGAAAGTATGGAATTCATACACTTAACGTTCAACGTGTTTCTTAGTTTTTAGATAAGTATTGTATGTGTGAAATGGCTTATTAACTCTCTTATCATGACCGTCTTAACTACACAGTTTTCCTACCCATCACAGCCCAACCATTAACGAGTTCCCAAGTGACGACAGAGAAGTAAAACGAGTGTCAACGGGAAATCTCTATCTTTTGAATCATTCTTTACAGTGGATAATAACAACAATTCTATATTCGAGTAGAAGACACATCATAAACCCAGAAAGCGCACGTCTTTCTTCTGATACATTACCTTTATTTTTCCTTTGGGTACGTGTTTGTGTGTGTGTGTGTGTCTGTCTGTCTGTGTTTGTCTGTCTATCTGTGTCTGTCTGTCTCTGTGTCTGTCTGTGTGTAAAGGTTCGCGAAAGCTACGCTTGGCACGGGCTGTTCTCGGATAAGCCAGTACGAATCACAGGTTCTACCATCAATTCTCTTCTTAAGATACTGAAACACAAGGTGTATTGGTCATTAAGTCTAACGCCGTTGTAGAGAAAAGAAATTCAATAGAGTGTCCTTTATAGCTAGCATTTTCTGAAGGACTTAGAGAAGGCAAAGAAAATGCGTCGTACTTGAGGGCTGACTTTTTTGTAAGTTATCTAATAATATTGATTAATAAAATTTAGAAAACCCGATAGCAAAGGAATATCATTGTGAAATTCAGCATACAGTGTATATGATAATGCGTTTATCTATACGGTGTTATGCGTAATTATCTTTGTATTTTAGGCAAAAGCATTGAATTATGATGATTTGATTTTTTGGTCACCTTATCATGATAATAGTAATTTTTTCTTGTTTTGTTGAGTATTTGTTGATGGAGATTATTCACAATCATATTCTAAAAGAAAGTCTTAATGGGTCACTGAATATAATTGAACGTACACAAAAGATCACATCTTTAATGTGTTTGTAAGATATTCATACACTGAGTGTATGGTAATATTAAATAATGTCAGTGACGAGGTATTTAAAACAGTTAGGTACCTGTTTATTGCAGTAACTGGATGTATAAAATACATGGTCAGTTTTTGTTGTTGTTTTTCATTTTCATTTAAAAAGGGGATTAACTTTTACAGAGCATTTGTCTATGGTATATTGAACCTTCGACGTAGTGTGAAGAAGCGAAGTTAGAGATTCGTAAAACTTATAATATTTCGGGTTTATTACAAGTGTTATTTATAGTAAATGTATTTTCATTTTATTCCATGGGGCATTGAATGCATGCCGAGTGATACAGGTCGAAATAACGATGATATCATATGATATAAGGACTTTGACTATTGCTTGTCCATATGTGCGCGCTCATTCCAAATGTATTCGTTCAAGTGACTGTGCGCATGAATTTGAATTCTGCACGTATACCCCCCTCTGATACATGCGCGTGTGCAAGCGTGCATGCAGGCGTATACGTATGTATATGTGTATGCATTTATGTATGTATTTGAACGTGCATTCTGGAATTTTGTCGTCGGTGCATAACATTTATATCATCGGCCTGTTGGTCTAGAGGTATGATTCTCGCTTCGGGTGCGAGAGGTCCCGGGTTCGAATCCCGGACAGGCCCGAGGATGTTTTTCAGGG
>JAUUDY010371402.1:0-11404 GCA_032361765.1 Panulirus inflatus
ATTTCCAGCCACCCGCTCCCTCCCCTTTTAGTCGCCTTCTACGACACGCAGGGAATACGTGGGAAGTATTCTTTCTATATATGAATTTGAATGGAGGAAATTTGGCAGAAGTGAAGCATTTTACATACCTCAGAGTGGACATAGCATGAAATGGAGTAATGAGGACAGAAGTTAGTCAAAGGCAGGTGAGGGGGTGACGATTCTAGGAGCACAGAAGAATGTGTGGAAAGAGGTCATTATCTGGGAGGACAAAAATGAGAATGTGTGGAGGTGGGTGGATGTAGTTGAAAATAAAATGTTTGAAGACAATATGTGAAGTAAGGTGAGGTGCTTTGATCAAGTAAAAAGGATAAAAGAGAGGTGTGGTAATAAACAGAATGGTTAAGAGAGCTGGAAAGGGTGTGCTGAAATAGTTTAAGCATATGGAGAGAATGGGTGAGGAGAGGTCGACAAAGAGGAGGAGACAAGCAAAAGGGAAAGACCAAACTGGAGATGAAAGAATGGAGTGAAAAAGATTTTGAGTATCTGGGGAGTGACTGAACATGTAGGAGGGAAAAAGGTGTGCACTGAATTGAGAAAATTGTAAAGATATGGTATATAGGGATCAATATGCTGTCAATGAACTAAACCAGGGCATGTGAAGCAACCAGGGGAAAACCACAGATAGGTTTTTGAGGCCTGGTTGTGGCTAGGGGGATGAAGTTTCGATGCATTACCCATGACAGCTAAAGAAAGGATGTGAGCAAATGCAGCCTTTCTTTGCCTGTTCCTGGCATTACCTTGCTAACATGGGAAATGGTAATCAAGTATGAAGGAAAAGAAAGATATAGCATAAATGAGATGGACTTGATTTGAGCATTCAGTTGCCTCTGCTCTCAGTAAAAAAGAAAAGAAAAGGAATAAATGTTAGTACTCAATCTTTTTCTTTCTCAGGACAATGTATCTGCTTTTCAATTTTTACCCACAAACTTACAATACAGATGCCATCTAACTTTGCTAGTTGAAGTGATAATCCTTATGTGAACATCTATTCTTTTCCATGGTTTCAATCAGTTTTCAGTCTACATCTAAGTATAGTTTTATATGTTCAATCTATTGGTTCTTGCTGAATAACAAACTGTAGCACAATAGACTGATGTCTGATAAACCTGAGCTCTAGCTACACCTGAGGTTTTCAATACAAACTATTATACGGTAAAAAATGAACTAGCTCTCTTATATGAATCACCTGCTCCAAAATTTAATGCATTTTTTAAAAAAATTCACTTAAAGTTAACCTGTATGCCTGTTCCTAAAATACAAAAAATGCAAGTCTTGGTATGTGAGAACAATATACATCAAATCCAAGAAAAAATAAAAACACTTAAGGATTTACATCATCTGTAAAGCAATATCACAAAATACAACCCTGTACAAACTGTTTACAAACACAATCAAAGATATAGCAGTCTACTTATAAAATTTTCCCAAAGTCTCACTAATTTCATTACAATTTGTTGCTCCAACCACGACAGACACTTAATTTTTCTGTACTGATTCTTATTTTGTAATCAGTAAAATGTCTGGTAGGGTACCACTTTTGTCTGAATCACAGTTAAGTGATATAAAATCTCATTAAGCAAAATATCTTTACAAAATTCCTACACAGAGTAAAAACTGCTTCCTCTATTGGTATACAACAAAAAATCCCACATTTCAGTTTCATTATCAATACACACACACACACTGCAGCTTCAAATAATCGTATTCATTCTTACCATCCAGTCTTACTCATACGCGAAAGTCTGTAGCTCAGCTCCCATTAATTTATCTCTGTCTTGTAATTATACTCATATAAATACTTTAACCACAACAGAAGAATCTTATCACATACAATACATTATATTCAACAATTTATCCTTTTACAGCAAGTTCACGGCACGTATTACTACTCATTCAGTTAAAAATATGCTAAGAATTATGAAAAAAATATCCTTCATGTCATGGCAAGTAACCAACTTCTACCCATGAAAAAATATATAAATGCACAAACTCAAAATCTGATTGTGCTAAGTGGGCGCATTCTTCTGAACAAGAATAGTGCCCAAAGAAAGACTTACTGTTCACTTATCTACAAGAAATGCATTTTTTCATTATGTACAAGTGACATTCACCATTCCAAAGATTTAAAAAGAGAAAAGTTTGCCCTTCTGACTATTATCTCAACCAGATGTAGAGATAGGAAAATCCTCATTTATTTTAGATGTTAAATTCAAAATTGAAAATAAAAAGTAGGTATCATGACAATAGCTTTACAATCCCAATCCTAGGTGGTAACTGGAGTTCTACTGTAAACCTGAGAAGAAAGTATAGAGAGAAACACTAACTTGATTACCTGAGGACTGTATGGAAAAGTCTGGCAAGTCAAAAGACTAGTTTTCATCAGGTATGTGGTCAAGATGCATCTTTGAGCAGCATGAATCCCTGGGGATTAAGGAGAAAGAATACTACCCACATACCTCCTGTGTCACAGAAGGTGACTATGAAGGATCGGAATGGGGAGCTAGAAATCCTCCCCTCCTGTAACACCACTATCTAT
Organism: Panulirus inflatus; assembly: GCA_032361765.1. Lineage (NCBI taxonomy): Eukaryota > Metazoa > Arthropoda > Malacostraca > Decapoda > Palinuridae > Panulirus > Panulirus inflatus. The sequence continues at coordinate 2,579 of JAUUDY010371402.1, forward strand.
ATCAGTAGGAACAAGAAAGAGCTAAGCAAATATTTTTCCTCTAAGTCTCAGTTGTCTGCTCTTGACACTCTCTCAATGTGATGGGAAAAGGCAAGAAAAATAAATCCTGAAAGAAAAGCATCAGAAATGGTTCTAAAAATTATGTTGCTTAAAGTTTGCCTCCCATAACTGCAATGGAGAAATATTCAAGGATCACACAGTTCAACTTGTCAAGATATACAGCTCTCCAATTAGAACAAAAACATTTTATAAAGTAAAATCCTCAATCCCTGCATATTCTCTCTAGTACTGGACGAGTCAAAATTTAACTGACAAGATGAAAAATAATACAAAGAACCTTCTTTCACAGTATTCATAAATTGGCTGCATTGTTATTCAAGCAGAAGATAACTTATTGTTCATGTAGTATCTATTTTTCTTTCTTTATTTCATCAGGAAAATCATGTTCAAAGTTAGCTGCTTCCCCTTTAACCACGTCTTCAAGTTCTCTCTCCCTTTCTCTGATAATCATTTCTGTTTCTGAGTTCATATCATTTTCATTTTCTCTGTCAATCTTCTCAAAATCAATATCTTTGATGACATCATCTAACATCTCATTGAGCTCCTTTGCTGCAGAGTTTGTTTCATCAATTCTATCTGCTTTGTCTTCACTTCCAGTGTCTGCTGAGTTTACCTGAGAAGTTTAATTAATGATATTGAAATAATTTAGCAGATACTGAAAAGAGAGATATTCATATACAACATATACATATATACACATGTACATAATTCATACTTGCTGCCTTTATTCATTCCTGTCGCCAACCCGCCACACATGAAATGACAACCCACTCCCCCCGAAAAGTACGATCACATTATGATTGTGGTTACAGAGGTCACCAATCATGAGGAAATAGTCCTCAAATACTGTAGATGTAATCATGGCAGCTATACAGAGCTGAACAAGTTCTTAGAGAACATGAAATAGGAAATGCCGTATGTAACCAAGGATGGGCAACTTTTACAGAAGATTCTGTAAAATCTGCAAAGTTGGAACATATGTACTACTGGATGCAATAGAGAAGAAAGATCAGAAAAGATATTGTTATGCATAAATTGTCCATCGGCAAAAGAGCTTAGATAGTAAAAGTAATGGGATCATAGCATTATCAAATTATTTACTAATTGAATGGCATGCAAAGGAGAGATTATTGGGTGTGAATACAAAGTATATATTTCTTGAGATAAGTAAAAATATAGATGAGAACTGAAAGAGGAGAACAAAAAGGTCTGATTGATTATGTGGCAATTGATGAAAGGTTGTGCTGGATGCTAAAATTTTGAGAGGATTCTCTAGAGATTATAACCATTTTACAGTTCTTGTGGAGGTGAGAATTAGGGAGAAGTGGAGGTATGGCATAAGGAAGAATGGAAAGCTAAAACCATTCACAAGGGAGAAGAATCAGAAAGAATGCAAAAAGAAGTATGATAGAAGGGTGACAATGTTTAGATGAAAGTGGAGTCAATGTAGAGAGTTCAAAACATATAAAAAATGTTAATGGTTGTAGAGTTGGTAGTTGGGTATAAGGTTGTGAGAAGTAAGAATCTAAGTGGAAATGCTATGGAATAGAAGGAAAAACCATATGGTAGTTAGCTTGAAAGGAATGTACCAGTGGTTCAGCAAAGGAGGGAAGAATATAAGACGTGTAAGTGGACTGTTAAGAGGTGATAGAGGAAAGCAAAGAAAAAGTAGATGAAGATTTTGAAAGAAGTTGAGTGAAAAGTTTTAGGAATATAAGAATTTGTACTGGAAGGAGGTGATAAAGGAAAGAGGGGTTAAAAGTGGAAATGTATATGTGAAAAGTAAGGAAGAAGAGTTTCTGAATCAAAAGGAGGAAGTGAAAGGAAGATGGAAAAAGTATCTCATAGAACTGATGAATGTGACAGAAGGTGAGGCTGCAGTTGTTACATACTTGTGTATGGAGGATGAAAGGAAAAGGAAACAAGTATAGGGCCTATAGCAATAAAGAGGTAAAAAGTGATAATGAGGTCGAAGGCAGGAAAGGCACCTTAAATGGATGTGATTACAGCTGGAATATTGAAGTATGGAGTGTGATACAGTGGATGCATTTGATACGTAATTCAGCTTGGAAGCAGAATGTTGTGCCTGAGGACTGGGGGAAAATTATTATTGTTCTTTTATTCAAAGAGAAAGGTGCTAAGGATGCAAGTAGCAATTATAGAGGAATAATTCTTTTAAGCATACAAGGTAAAGTGTATGCAAGAGTGTTTGTTGATAGAGTGATGGAAGTGACTGAATGCAAAGGTTTTAGGAAAGGTTAGGGACGTGTGGATCAGATTTTTACAGGAGAGAATGACTGTGGAAAAGCACCTAATGAAAAATGAACAGATGTATTCAGTTCTTATGGATCTGGAGAAAGTGTATGACAGAGTCAATGGAATGCTTTATGGAATGTGTTAAGGATATATGGGGTAGGAGAACAGCTGTTGGATGGTATGAAAGCCTTCTTTAGAGGAGTAAATGCACGTAAAAGCGAATGGAGAATTGAGCTAGAGTTTCAGTATACCTGTGGGTGTGAGGAAGGACTGTGTGATGTCATTTTGGCTTTTAAACATATATATGGATGGAGCGATAAGAGAGATGAAAGAAAAAGAGGTGGAGAGGCATGGTGGCAAATGACAATGCATGTTTGTGGATAATGATGTGTTGTTTGCTGAGAGCAAAGTTGCAGGTGTGCGTCATATGATGTGTGCAATTATGGACGATTGAAGGTAAATGTGATTAAAAGTAAAGTAATACTATCTGAAAGGGAAAAGAAAGTATAAATTTTGCAGAATCCTATAGAGCAAGAGAAGAAAGTGTCCTACACTGTGTTTTAGATATGCAGAGAGAAAGACTGGAAGTGAGAGAATTTAAGTATTTGGGAGCTATCTTGGGCAAGTTTGGTGATAGAATAATGAAGGAAGGGGTTTAAGTATGGAAGTAAAGAATGGATTAAGGGACAGCACAGTCTTCCTGACCAAAGTGGCTGAAACATGAACATAGGATGATTAACTTGAGGCCAAGAATAAAATAAAGTATGAAGGGGTGGATGAGAAATTTGGTATGGCAGGGAATGCAAATGGAATGAATTGTAGAGTGGTAGGAATGTAAAACTTTGAGGGAGGGGGAATGTGGAAAGAATGCAAGATGGGAAGTTTACAAGGGGTTGGTATGAGAGGATCACTACCTGTGACATTGGGAAATAGTGTGGAGTAATGGTAAGAGAGCGATGGGTTTAGAATGTGTGGAGGCATGTAAAGACAGGGTTAAGTGGAGAAACTTTTGCGATGGCTATCCCCTTGATGGGAGTTCCCAGAGGGAATTGGAGTCAGAGATATAGACAGAAAAAAAGTAAAATGATCTTTATACATCACCTCAGTTTTTGTGGTGTTTCATTTTACATAAAGATAACCATTATATTTGGTTAATAGTATTGTAGGTTGTAGGTAGGTAGTAGCTGGTAGGAAGCCAATGACCTGGGAAGTATATTATCAGTACTCCTGGGGGAAGGGAGACTGTTGCGATGGCTGCGTTAGTGAGCTAGCACTTTGGTGGTTGTCTATTTACACTCATCTGACCCAGGTAGCTATCTTTTTCTGCATCTCCCACATGTGGACTACTTGCATTCTGACCACAAACATACAATCTCTGTCACACTTAACTCGCACAGCTCATTCCTTGTAATTCTACATTTTCCTGTGGTGAGCAGCGTGTGCTAGCCCTACCTTTTGGCAAAATGATAGGAGCAAGACAGTTGTAGTAAGTAGCAGCATTTAGGCAGCAGCATTAGGTAGTAATTGTGGACAGGAACATTAGAGGTAGCCTCTGCAAACGTGCTAAAGCTGTCCTCTGCCAGATAAGGTGAGGCATAATGGCTAAGAACTAGCATTGGAGAGACTATTACTGCAGCCACCACTTTAAGAGAATTCCAGGAAGGAACAGGTGTCAAAGATACATAAGGTCTGAAAAACTATTATACTGTATTTATTTATTAAATATTCACAATACAAATATTTTTTTTATATTCACCTACTGTACAATCTTCAGTATAAACATATCTCTCTAACATCAGCTCAACACATTCATTCTGGTCATAAATCAAACAATTTACATATCTTTAAATAATACTCACCATATCAATGTGTTATTATAGTATACAATGTGTTAGCATATTTCCAAATCAGGAAATTCTTCTAATGATTTCCCCAAATCTATATGAATTTCTTTTACAGTAGTAGTTTCTTGATTAATATTCCAGAAGCTTTAATGTATGTACGTGTGAGCTAAAATCCACGGAAAACTACATTATAAAAAGAAAAGATGACCATAATAATAAAAGGACTGATAGGCTTTAATGTATATAGACTGAGGTACTAAAAATCATGAAAAAAATTGATGGGCATGGAAGTAATCCAAACTAAAATATAAGATCACAAGTTAAACAATGAAGCTCAGGGTATATCGGCAAGAAACTACTTACACAATAGTTTTGAAGGGAGCTTGGTTCTTGAGTAAAGACAAAAAAACATAAAATCTGAAATAAAAGATACTCTAAACCATACAAAAGAACTAAAATTTTTATTACAATGCAAACTTCAATATGACTGGGGTAAATATCCCTCCTTTATCTTTTACATATATTTCCTCCTTGTGCTGGGGACCATTTATACTAAAATTTAGCATACAAAATGGGCATAATTTTCCACTACTTAAATATACATTGTTTTCATTAATATTAGCTAGTAAAAATTTGGTCAGAATATTATGTTTCTTACCATCACCTTTACCCAAACTATACTATTGACCTACTTTGCCAATTTTACATAATTTCATATCATCCCTCTAGCATTCCATCTCTTTAAACTACATCCTACTTTGTATTCTTCACCCTCTCAAATCTGTAACTGACAAAATCTTAAATAAAAGTTTTGAGTGCAATTATACATACATGAAAAACAAGATTTTGAAGTAAACTGGTTCTTAATTGCAAACTATAAAAATTGAGGGTCCATTACATTAAATTACTTCATTTACTTAAAATTATCAGAATATTATTGGCCTTACTTTTGTGCTCCAACTTTATGTGGAATTATGAGAAGGCTAAGACTTGGGAATAGGGCACTGAAAGCAGTAAATGGCATTTAAAGAATATGATGGAATGATATATATATTTTCCTTGTAGACCCACTAATAAAACCTAAGACTGATCTGAATGCTTTCAGAATTCCTTCAAATTCAGTGCCCTGTTAAATGTTTAACTGCATAATTATATCAAAACATTACAGCACACAGACAAAGTGAAAATCAACAAAATGTATCACAAAATGTTTACAGAAAAATATACAACTACAAGTAAAATTGACTACGGTAACATTGGGCTACAGGTTGCAAGTCTTGTAAGGAATCATATCTTTATCAAATAAAAATATCTATGTCTAGGTATGTATGTGACTTCTAAAGACATACCCACACAAAAATTTGTTGGAGGGGCCCAACAAAATAATGCAATTACATTTTGGGTTACTATATCATCTCCATTTCTTTAAATGCTTTACATGCAGACCATATAAACTGCAGATGAATACCAAATGGGTACTGCATATCGCACATCTGAGGTACTAGTGTAGTCATCTTCAATGAAAAACAGCACAAAAGAACATAAAGTAATGCTTGTAAAAACCTACAGTTGAAAGAAAATTTTCGATCTTCTGCATGGTACCAGTTTGTTTTCCATATGCTAACCCTGAAAGGAAAACCAAAGTTTTCTAAATTCATTTGACAAAGACAACTGAGTTCATAATAGACATTATTTTGTATAGTGATGAGAGTCTTATATCAATGTGAAAAGGCAGGAGACAGTCAAAACAAAATCAAATCCCCTAGTTTTCCACGGTTATGTCCACTCCTGGGTATCTAAAACATGTCACTTCACCTAGGTTCATCAAACACACACTTAAACCAACCCATCTCTCCCCTTTGCTACACCTTATAACTTTACTTTTATCTATATCAACACTCAGCTTCCTTTCACACACTCTCCCAAACCCACACACCAGATTCTGCAATTTCTTACTCAAGTCTGCCAACAGGGCCATGTCACTGGCAAACAGCTACTGACTTATCTCCCTTCTCCCCAAGACCCTCACAGTTACTTCCCTCATAACTCTATCCATCAACAGATTAAACCATCCAGAGTGACAATATACTAACCAGTGCTAACCAACTAGCTGCCCTAGACGGTTCTGAGTCAGGTCAGAGTAAAACATATAAAGCTATGACAGAAGGAGAGTGATAAAGAAGTTATTTCAACTCAATGGAAAATTTCTTTCTGAAGAACTTGCATTATCCCAAAATACACAAAGCTGTATGGGGTAAAGTAAAAGGAGGGAGGAACAGTAATAATCAAAAAATACTCAAAGTCCCCAATTAGAAAAATCAAATGTAATGAAACTCACTTCAGTGGGAGCTTCAAAAACAGAAATAAATTTGCATACTCAAAATAACTTACATGAGAGAAGGGAGCACAATGCAGGAAGCCAATGAAGTCTTGAATCACACATGTAACACTCGAGGTGTGCTGTAAAAGAAAAACTAATATTCAAAAAAGAAAAGATCTACCTTTCAGTTTTAACAAAAAAAAAGGCATATGCAATTATAGAATGATCTTATGCCAAGCATTATGGTACTGCCATAGAATTAAAAAGGCTGAGTCATGGAAAAGTGTGTACTAGAGGAAGAGAATAACAGATATATGAGAACCAATAGGAGAATCATGAAGGAATACCTGTCCCAATGCTGATATATGGATATGAAACAAAAGATATATATATAAGTCAAAATCACCTAGAGCAAACCACTTCCTCTCTTACCTTACATAAAATATCTCTATTACTTATTTTCAACATTCCTCTCCAGGCTCTTATCTCAAAGCTTTCTTGTCTTTTGATTCTAAGGTCCATGATTCTGTATCATAAAACTACTGTGTGTTCCTTATCAAGCTCAGTACTACCCATTTCTTCAGCTTCAGGTCAAGTTTACCTATGAGCAGCCTTCTCTCTGCTTTAAGCTGATTTGCCCAAAGCAACTTTAGTCTCTACTTCTGTATTACAATCTCCACTGCAAGATGAAATTACTCCTTGTTCTCTCCTTGCAATTCTGATTGCTTTCACTTTGGGCACACGTGCTCTCATTGTTAAAACACTTGCTCTCCTAACTAAACTATCCATCATTCACTGAAAACTAACTGTGCTATTGAGAATTGTCTTGCCATATACAAATATGACTACATTAACTTTCACTCCACTTTTGAGATCTCTATATAAATAAAAGTAGGTAAATGGAAGCAGTCCTGCTGACTTTCCTACCCACCACTCTATGCTCTGATAACCCATAATTACTGTGAACTGTAACTGTCTGACCAAGATAATCTGCTGAATTTTCTACTTCTATTCACAGTGTTTATCGTCTTTGATGTTCTTTCCACCACTCACTACCCTTTCTAATTTGCCCAACACCCACCTTTTGCATGACACATGCATCTCTTGCACATGTCAGCACTGTTTCCCTAAATACCTCCCATTTCTCACCCACACCCATCGCTTCATTTATTTTCACCTATGTTCGACATCGAACGGCCCGGAAACGTGTCGTGGTCAGCAGCGCTAAATGCTACACTGCTAAGGTCTATGGCATGTTCCCAGACTGTTCGTAGAAATCATGAACTGTTTCAGCGTATGAACTCTGCGTATTACCTATTGCGGTAAACTTGTTGAGTCTCTTCAACATTTGTGTCTCGCCAGAGTATACAGATGAGCATGCTTATCATGCAGTGCAGCAGCTGCTACTACGAAGAGAACACTCGTTAGGCTGCTCAACATGGCTGTAGCTGTGAGCTCACAGAAGTGTTGTAGCGTCGTATAGCAAACCACAGTGAAGGTGTTGTGTTGTGGCAGACTACATTAAGGTGTTTTGATAATGCAGCAGTCTGCAGTGAAGTGTTGAAGTTCACAGTAAAGTGTTGTAGTGTCTTATTGAATCACATTATGGTGATATGATGTACAAAGCTCTCGTAAGGTGTTGTGATGTTGCAACAAGCCGCATTAAGGTGTTGTGATGTTGCGGCAGGCCACAGTAAAGTGTTGTGGTGTTACAGTCCTCCACAGTAAGGTGCTATGATATTGCAGCGGACCACATTGTGCTGTAATGTTGCAGCGAACCACATTGTACTGTGATAGTTCAACAGGCCAAAGGAAGTTGCTGTAATTATGCAGCAGTAAGACATTGCAATGTTAAAGCAGGTTGCAATAAAGTGCAAGAGACAACCTAGTCCCATCCTCCTCCTTGCAATTCAACATGACATCATTACTCACAGTCCCCTCACAGTGTACCTTGACGTCATTACTTACAATCTCCTCACAGTTTGCTTTGACATCATTACTCACAATGCATGTAGAGCCTTAATGGAACAAGCAATTGTACGACGCTATTAAACAGTAACTCCCCTAAACAAACAACGATATATTTCTAACTAGGCTTTGTTTCCCGCTGAGGTTTTTTTACTATAGGTAATTCTATTCTTTTTATTCCCGTGAATAAGGAAATGACTTTATGAAGATTAAAAAAAAAATCCTTAACGAATACAAGGACGTTTGGTATTTCACAAACACTATAAGCATAGGATAAGAAAATCAATATTTACTCATCTATTGATGACTTGTTTAGGGAAAAGAATTATCTACATATTTATTGATGACATATCTGTGAGACGAGTTATCTTCACAGTG
>JAUUDY010371513.1:0-11404 GCA_032361765.1 Panulirus inflatus
GGAAAAGAATGAGGAGGATAAGGGTCAGGAAAGAACCAGAGTTTGATGAGAGATTTAAGAAGGTGTACGAGGGATCTGGAAGGTTGATGGGAGAACCAGAAAGAAGGAGGAGGAAGAGGAGATCAGATGACAGGAAGAAATAGGAGAAATGTAGGGCTAAAATGTAGGATCAGAATGACAGGGATTAGGGATAGGTGTAGGAGAAAGTGATGTAAAGGAAGATCAGAGAAGGCAGAGGAGAATGTAAGAGGTCAGGCAGGACTGGAGGAATATGAGTGGGGTCAGGAATTGGTGGTAAAAGACGGAAAATGTTAGAAAGGGGACAGAGGAAAAGTGAGGAAAAGGGGACAGACATAGAATAAAAGAGCAAGGGAGACACGTGGATGAGAACGAAGCGACTAAACGGGTGGCAGAGGCTATTGATGTGGTGTGGAAGGGGTCGAGGCGGTTGAGAGGGGTCATAAGAGGTTGACAATTATAAAAGGTTAAAGTTTGGATGAAAGAGGAGGCCTGGAGTTGTCGAGTGCTGGAATAGAAAGAGAAAGGTTGGAGAGCGGTGGAAAAATATGAAGATTCTCAAAGTTAGGTTGAAGTAGGATAGAAAGTATTAAGGTGTGGATGAAGGAATCTGAATAGTTAGGAGGTGTTGAGGAGGATAGGTAAAGCTGGAGGAGAATGTTATATTCCAGAAAGGATAATGCTGGATGTAAAGGGAAAGGGGATGAGGACGAAGACAAAACATTCCAAAAAGCGCTCAAAAAAAAAAGAGGTAAAGGTTAGATCACAGCTGAAGGTGAATGAAAGATGTCAAGATGGACATGAGAGAGGATGGGAGTAATGAATGAAGGATGCAGGGGATGAGGAGCGAAATCCATAAGTTTACACAGGAAGAAAAGATAACATAAGATCTGATGGTTTATGAAGAGGTTATCTGCCGGCGGATATTAATAGGATCCTACTCTCCTGATCAAAAGGAGTCAGGAAGGGACTTGGAGAAATATAACTGGTTAGAGAGGGAGCTGCAGGAGTTGAGAGGCTTATTCATGAGAGAAAGGACCATAAGGAGACGGTGAGAGGACTGATGAGTGCATGAGTATCTAGAGTACAGGGATCTGAAGAGCCAAGGAGAGGGTGGGGATGAGATACAAGAGATGAGGGGTCAGGACGGGATGCAGGAGAGTACGGGTGGTTAGGATAGGATGGAGGAAGATGTAAGGGGTGACATAGAGGTAGACCAGTATGTGAGGGATGAGAGACGAGTAGAGGATGATATGAAGAGTTAAGAAGAGGTGGAGAAGGGGGTGAGAGGTCAGGAAAGGGTGGAGGAGTGGTTGAGGGTTGGAGAAGGAGAAAGATGGATGCGTGGAATCGAACAAGTCAGAGGATATGTGTCAGGATTGGAGAGGGTGCAGGGGAGGATGTGGGGTCGGTGTCAGGAGTGGGGTAGGGAGGCTGGGAAGGGCTAATGAAGGATATGAGTAACTAAGGAAGGTGTGATGGCGTCTATAAGGGGTTAAAGGAGAGCGTTAGGATCCAGTATTGTGGCTCATTTATCTACAGGGAGGGTCAGCGAGAGACACCAGCAGGAGTTCCTGTTGTGTTGAAGCAGGGTTATGTATTATTTAGTCACCTTGTATTGTAATGGCGGTCTGGCACGGTGTTGATTGTTATGACATTTGGCAGCCTTTTGTTGCTACTGGCTTTCTTTTTTAAGTTTGTGTTGGTAGAATGGATACGATATTTATAGGTCGAAGACCTTTTGGCTGTGAGCATTGAAAATGAAAAAGGATGATGGGGAGGATAAGAAAAGGTGAATGGAAGCGATGGGAGGATCTGAGGGGCCAGCTGGGGTGATAAAGGGCAAAATGAGGCTGGGAGGGGCGAGGGTAGGTGAGGAGGAGGGAGGCTGAGGACAGGCCACGATGAAGTAAGGTCAGAAGAGGTCAGGATGAAATTGAGGGGACATGACGGAGTGATAGGGCACGAGGGCTGAAGAGATGTGAGGAGAACGGGATGAAGAAAAGGCTAGAGGAAGAGAATAGAGAGAAAAGAAGAGAAAAAATGAGGAATAAGAGAGATAAAAAAGGATGAGAAAAGGCGAAGATAGGAGAAAATTGATGAAACTTAAAGAAAAACCTTATAATAGAAGATCTGAGAGTCTGTAATGAGACTATCTGCTGAAAGACAACAATCGGATCTAAAATTTCTAATCTGTGATGACGGAAACAGGGAACCAAATAAGAAGGAAGAGTGAGAATTGGTGAGGAGAAATTAGGAGGGTCGAGAAAGAGGAATGGAGAGGAGTTTAGAGGTATAGGGAGAGTGACCAGAGGCTAGTAGGGAGAGGCTATCTCGAGGAGAGGTTGGCCTATGACGTAGGAAAAAGGTTGAGGAGTGAGAGATTTTCAGGAATAGAGGAAGATTACGGTGCTGGAGGGCAAAGAGGGGTGATGCAGTCGCAAGGAGATTGAAGAAGCGGTAAAGAAGGATGATGAAAGAGTGAAGTGAAGTAACGGAAGGCAAAATGGCACAAGACGTGAAGAGGTTTGAGGAAGGTTGAGGAATGGGTAAGGAGACGAGTACGAAGGGGTAAAGGGCAAAGTGAGAGTGAGGTACATTGGAATAGGAGGTAGAAGAGGATGATGAGATGGTAAGGATGGATGAATGGGGATGAAGATGGTTATAAACTCTGGAGAGGATCCATTATCCACGGCCACCACGTCCCCCACCATCACAACCAATGAACAACACTCCCACTACTGCCCGAGCCAGTACCTGTACACTCCTGACCAATACACAGTCAGCCACTACCCCCATCACCGTCAGTACAGTCCAGACTGGTACTCGCCACTACCCCCATCACCACCAGTACAGTCCAGACTGGTACTCGCCACTACCCCCATCACCACCAGTACAGTCCAGACTGGTACTCGCCTCACAAACGCGAGACAACGTCTTCCTCAGCTCCTCCCTGTCTCCAGAGACCCGCCTTCGACGCTGGCATAGCAGGCACAAAACTTTACAACAACCAATTAATCAGTTTTTGTTGTCGATGAAACATAGAAACTTTTAACCACAAATGCCATTGATTCGCCACGACCAACAAGGGCGTAAAACACGGGTGGTCATGAATCAATGATGTATTTGACCAACTACAGTAAGAAAAGATTTTTTATCATTCTGAGATACTAAAGCTGCTGGGCTACATCTGACGAAAGCGTGAGCCATCGTCTCCAGTTTGATCTATAAAAGTCGAATGACATATATGCATTGCTTGCCCAGCTCTGACTCTACAGTTCTTCCTGTAGAATATTAATACCACTTACCAGATGCTGGCAGGGTGGTTGTATGTTGTGATCATGGCCCTGAGTATCATGATATTCACTGACTCTTTACTTAGCTACAACACTATCATTACCACTATCACTGTAACAACCTCCTCACCACCACAACAACAACCCCTCCACCTGACTACCACACGATTCTCACCACCACTACTGTTACAATATTTTCATCATCTAACTTCCCATCACCACCCTTGCACCTCTCCAACCCACCATTACCTCCATCAATATGATACTACCAACCTATCAAACCATTAACCATAAATACCTCCAATTAATCTCCCCAGAACCAGACCTTCGCATCCGTGCCTCAGAAGGACCCTTGATCTGCCGACACCGTATCAAGTAACCCTAAGTTTCCAGTCGTCATCATCCCGAACACGACAGGTGGCCTAGCCTACCACCCCCAGTTAACTACCTCACAATTGACTAACCCTATGTACTTCCTAACTATGAACCTATTAAACAACTCCCATCAACTAAACGACACCAACCAATCCATATCAATTCCCCTTCATCAACCGGTTCCTACCAAAACAATTCCCAACCAGTCATCACCTCTAAGCTGATCAACCAAACCTTAATATTCATCTTTCACCAGCCAGTTCACATACCGGTTACCGTTACCAAACACTCTTCAACCAAGGGACCTCGTAATCCACAGAAATGTCCACCAACTGACCACTGATCTCGGTAACAATCATCGGGTCTGTGGCTTTTACGGCTGGCCAACATTCTTACAGAGTTCTCACTTTCGGTCCATCACCAACACACACACACACACACACACACACACACACACACACACACAACGCCGTAACCTACCTATTACCAGCCAACTCCATCACCACCACTCTAACCCCTAGTTATTCAACATCTTCACCTACCCTCGCTCAACCAACTGCATCGCCAAAGCATATCCAGTCATCCTCTTCACAAACCTCCATTCACCCAGTGCCATCCCTAATTAATCATCACCATCATGTATCTCTCACGAGTCAACAGCTGCATCTCACAGCAACCACCAACCCATACCTTGCCAATACCATTCCTCCAGTCCACACGATATCCACAAAACCAACATCGTCTACAACCAACAACATCACCTACCATAACAGACAGTCCATGATCCACCACAATTAAAACATCATTGTTCATTAATCACAAACCTACACCCATACCACAGTTAGCAACTCATACTCTACCAAAGCACCAGTCCAGATCCCCCACCAACCTGCCACTATCATTAAGCTATGCGTCACCACCATAATCAACAACTTAATCTTCCTACCACAGTTTCCAAACCAGATTTTAGCCATAACCACCAAACATGTTCACCGTAAAACTAAACCACCAGTAAAGCTTAGCCAAGTTAGCAACCCAAGGAGCCACAAAACATACCTAATTGGATGGCACAGCAACTTCTTACTCACTCACTCTAATCTCACACTGCATCATTACCTTAACTTACCTGACTACCATACCTCTACGTGTGAAGTCTGCCACACCACCACGTTACCGCTGCATCATCCAGCCACCACACAACCGTACTACATCACCATCAAATTCCAAACATTAACACCATACTATTATATCGTTTTGCCATATCTAACATCTCAGACACCACAAACCACTACATCAGTTCATAAAACAACCACATCAACTGCCCCTAAAATTACCCTTGATCATGACACCATTCTCATAACACCACTTCTCCACTCATCACCATATCATTCTACCAAATCCTGCTTCACTGTAGGAACGACTATCGCATGTAATCACTCCATCATACCACCATTCCCTCCCACCATGCCTACACATAACCACTTACTCTACCACCACAAAATTTCACTGACACTTCATCTAACTGGTACCACTCCACCATATCACTATACCACCACTTCACCACATGGTACCATCATTTCTCTATATCACCACTCAGTTGTAGTACAGTATCTCTTCGTCATAATATCATTTCATCTTACGATCATCTACCACACTACCATTCTACCACACAACCATGTTACCATGCCACTAAGGAGCCATATCATCCTTACATTAGTACTTCACTATACTACCATACCACCATCATACTACTCCAATCATTTCATCATACCACTATACCACTAAAATCAAACCACCACTCAACCAAGTTGTCATTCCTCTATATGATCATGCCGTCATAGAACCACATCCTTTTACTATAATTTGACCATACAACCACAACACTTCTCCGCTGCTCCATTACACCATCCATTACAATACTACTTTCCATCAGGTCACTCCACACATCCACCTCTCTTTTTGCGACCATGTCACTACACCACCAAAACACCACATCACAGTGTCCTTGCTTCTGATTTCCACCATACCATTATCCCACCACTCCATAATACTTCCAATACAACACCAAACAGGTACACCAGTACTCAATGACACACCACAACACTTCTATACCACCACACATCATAACACCATACCAGCACACTTATCACTAGTTTGTATTCATCCTCTGCGCCGTCATAATCAGTATTCCACTTATGTTTTCTCTTAAACATTCCCCTCCCATACCAGCACACCAATGTAAATCACTGTATCAGTATCATACACCATCGCAGCATCACTCTAGCTAAATATCCTGGGTTACGACTTCACCTCACTACACATGCACACACCATATCATCTTCCCGTGACTCTACCAAACCAGAATATGCCATCATGACTCCATACTAAAGTATAGACACTCTATCCTAACATCGTTGCATCATACCATCACATTACTAATTGCCACCTGCTACCACATCACCACACAAACATACACCCTCCCACCAGCACTCCGTCTTGTCGTCCTCCATCGCACCAGTAAACCAACCTACACAGTCGTGGCTCCCTTCCCTCTTGTTCCCCTCTACCATACCACTACACCATCCTACTCCAACGTACCACCACTGTATCTTGCCCTCTCTATTATAACACTCCACAAGCACGCACCATCGTAACACTCTTCCACCTTACTCCCCTACATCATACCACTACACCAACCTACACCATTGTAACTCCCCTCCATCCTACCACTACACCAACTTAAACTATTCTACCGTCACGCCATCTTTCTCTCTCTAACATACCAATAAACCAACCTGCACTTGCCTGCATTCTCGCCATCTTGTCCCCTCTACTACACCACTACACCATCCTACACCATCTTGCCATCTCCATCATATTAACACACTAACATACACTATCGCGCCGTCACGCCATCTTGCCCCCTCCATCATACCACTACACCAACCTAGAACATCGCACCACCACTCCATCTTGCCACCCTCCACCACGCCACCACTCCACCAGTGTCCAGCACAGAACCCATCTTTGATTCAGAGGCGCGTGTCAGACGCACATTTTCAGTAAATTGATTCGGTCGCTCGCGAGTTGAAATTCTGACCATTGCAGCTTTTACCACTCACAAACTTTCTTGGCAACATTTCACTAAATGTCATCAGAGACCAGATCCGCGTCATCCACCCTTCATTATATCTGGACCTCCCACATCCTGGGCATAGTGTGGCTAAAATGACCGGGATATATATAGCTAGCAACTCAAGGGCTGGCGCGGGTGAGTGGGTGGGTTTTGGCGCGTCGCGAAGTTTACTGTCCGGGAAGGTGTGTGAGCCGCGGACTGTCCATCTGAGTCCAACGTCCTCAGTACAAGAAGGCCGGAGTGTCCGGCGGCCCAGCGCTCCACCATTAATAATAACACCGGCGGCCTCCACCAACCCCTGTTACCACCAGTTCCTCACTCTGGTTGACCTAAGATGATTGTATGGGGGTGAGGTCACTCCCTAGTAACACGTCTTTATTATCTTCTTTAACTTATATAAATTCAGTTAAGCACGATGGTGCACCTACCTGCCAGCGACACCGTCTATAACAGTCCCGGATTTGTATAAGGAAACTGTTAATGACAAAGATTTAAAGTCGTAGTCCGGGCGGGATGTCGACAGTTCCCGTTGTTTGGTATCGGAGCATTAATCACGTGACCTGAGTCAACGTTGCCATGACAACCACCAGCTGCTGGCAGGGCCATATGAGGCACGTGATTTACAGCTTCATCCCATCTGCTGCGATGCTCTCTCCAACCTCCTGACAACCTGACGCCTCAGCTGGACCAAAGTCATTACGGCTACCTTCATATTTACCTCAGTTGGACCAAGCCATTTACAACTACCTTCATACCTACATTATATGGACTCAAGCTATTATACATACCTTCTTATTGCCTTACCTGGACCCAAGCCGTTTACAGCTACCTTCGTATTTACATTAAATGGACCCAGGCCGTTTACAGCTGCTTCATATTTACCATACAGTGCAGATGGGCTCAAGCCATATCAGCTGGGGTGAATCGAAACCATAATAGATGTCTTCGCATTCAAACTCCAACGTAATAAGGAAGCCATCCACTTACTTGAGACACATATGTTTCATACTCCCTCTAGTACCATGTCCTACAATTCTTATCGTAGATGGTCCTCAGTGTTCACATTTGGATAACCCAAGCTACCATTCAGCATCAAAATGATGATAATCATGGCACCAAACCCGACTGTATACTCCATGCGACACGGTCACACTACACAAATAACACTAATGTACGACATCCAACTCCATTTATATCGATCGTCACTGTTGATCATCTTGGCGTGAGTGGCGATGTTGCAAAATTTCATGTTTCAGTAACTTCTGCACCTACTGTCCGTTGAGAGATATCTCTGTCCCATTCGCTGCCAAACTAGTAATCATTACCATTACTTATTTTCATACTGTTCATCCTGTATTGCTATTTGGTGTCGTGCAATATTCGTGGAGGAAGATTATTTTCTCACGCAATGTTTGTTGGAGAGGTTAAGTATTCACTTTCACACAACACTTGTGTTGGAGAGGTAAAGTATTCACCCTCCCACAATATTTATCGGAGAGATGGGTAGTCTTCAACGATTGTTGTCGAGAAGTATTCGCTCTCACACAATATTTGTGTGCCATCACAATATTTACCGAGAATGTATTCGTTGTCACAGCGTTTGTCCAGTCAGAGTAGCCTATTCGCTGTCACACAATATTCGTCGTAGCCGAGTATTCGGCAAGTCCCAGTATTCGGGAGGAGTGTAGGCAGAGATGGCCTGGTCCAGAATATTGTAGCGAGCAGTCAACATTCACAACATTCTCCCCCACCACACAACACCATCCTCGCCGCCCGTCTGACCACTGGCCGAGCTGCTGGGGTGCCGCTAACACTGCCGCTCATCCTAAGTGTGGTGCTATGGTAAGGCAGGCCAGCCAGCTGTAGTGGTGGTGGTGATCCTACGGCAGTATTGTGATGCTGGAGCGGTGATGTGTAATGGTATGGTGATGTTAGTGGTAATACTAAGGTGGTATGGTGATGCTAGAGTGGTGTAGGGATGATGTGCTGTAGTGCTGGAGTGGTGTAGGGATGATGTACTGTGCTGCTGGAGTGGTGTAGGGATGATGTACTGTGGTGCTGGAGTGGGGCAGGGATGATGTGCTGTGGTGCTGGTGTGAAGCTTGATTACTGGTAAAATATGGCAGTGATGTGATATCTAAGTAGCTGTGTGTAAAGTGGATCAGTGTTGATGTAATGCCGGAACTGTGATGTGTGATGCTAGGTGGGGTAGTGATGAAACAGTACAGCACTGATGAAGCGAGAGTGTATGGTGATGACGGTGTTAGAGAAGGGTTGTGAGGTTTTATGGTATAAAAGGAATGGTGGTAGAAAAGATGTGGTGGTAGCGACCGTGCATGAATGGTATTGTTGATGTCTGACTCTAGTGGTCGTGAAAGGTGAAGATTGTTCCGCTTGGTATTATTGATGGTAGTTATGACAGTAAGGTCGTAATGTAGTGCTGAATATGTTGTTATCATGGTATGATTTTAATGATTGTGAAAGTGTCGATTGTGATGTTACAGTGGTTATGAAATGCGGTGGCAATGGTGGTCTTTCCGTTGTTACGTATAGGTAATGTACTGGCTGTGGTATTATGTATGGTGGAAACTACCGTATCGTGGTAAAGACGAGGTCGTTTCATTGTCAAAGGAAACATGTGATGGTGACGTAAGTTCATGATGGCAGTGGTGGTGATGACGTAGCGTGCAGTGGCGTTGGTCATGATGGTATGGTGTTGACAATAGTGTCGTGGTGATAGTGAGACGGTGATAACGGTTATGTTCTGATAGTGGTTGTAGTCAAGTGGGGTAGTGTGATAATGGTGGTGCATTAGTGTGGTGGTATGGGGATGATGGTGATGGCGTGAGGTTGTTGATGGTAGCAGTGATGGTACTGGTGTGATGGTTCTGATAGTAATAGCGTGATTATACTGGTAACAAAGCCGTATTAGTACCATCATGAGGTAATTAGCTTTGATTACAATGGTTGCAATAGACAGTTATGATGAAGGTGTAGTGTGGTGAACATTGTGGTATGATTGTCATGGTGGTATTGGGACTCCTGGTGTGGATAAGCGTGGCCAGCAGCTGTGGTGGTGTGCGGGGATGGTAGGGCAGGCAAGAGAATTTTTGGGCGAGAGTTGGTGCAGAGGGAATGGTGTGGAAGTCAGGAGGGCAACATCAAAGGTAGTGTGGCGACAATGGATGTAGCGGAAGACTGCATCACGGGAGGTGAATCTTGGTATGAAGGTACAAAGGTATTTTTTTCGATCTGCTTATTATTAGTACGAGAGTATGACCAGGAGAACCTTAGTTGATCGAACCTGTGATGGTCATAATAGATACACCAAAATAAGTGTCAAGATAGCATAAGGTCTTGATGATCCTGTGTAGTATTCTACTGACCATAGTAACTGACGCATCAAGGGTTATGCTACATTTGGCTTCAGATGTACATGTGATCATATATTTATCTATGTTAAACGTATATATATATGTTTACACTTTGAAAAGGAAAGTGAACAAGATCTCCAACTTGTGATTAGTCCAGATCTGCTTAACGTTTTCTGTCTTCATCATAATCGGGCAGTGATTGTCCCTCTCGTAGGTACATAAATCATCTGTAATCTCAGCACGATGGGAGAAGGCCATTGTAAACATCTCAACACTGTAATGAAAGAAATGTAATGTCCTTCTGTTTTATCTCAGTCTTCATCATGTTCTCATCTTTTCATTATCTGATGGAAGCTAAGCCTTTTAAAAAGACATATGACTAAGTTTTATAAAAGAAACTTTACAGTAGGAATTAATATGAGCTCTTCAGCTGTTTTTAGATTTGATTCTACTGGAAGTTGAAAGATTTCAAGAAGAAAAGATGAAAGAAAGATGAGACTTCCATAAGAAGATAATATCTTGCTAACCAATCACATGCTCATAATTACCACAAATTGATTATGGAAAGAAGCAGTTGATCACGTGTCGCAGGATCAAGACACAAGGACTGCAACACACGCAGACACCACACGAGAACAGCAGCCGAGATGATATTCGTAGAACAGAGACAAGGAAGCAACAGTATATATATGTGTGTGTATTTGTTTATTTAATTGTTATAAATAATGAGTAGCGTTTCCGTTGCGTCTCAGTTTGTTCACTTTACACTATCAACATCAACCATATACCAACTCACTATACCGTCATACCTCTCCTTTCACCATCTCACCCACTATACCATCCCCCGCCAACTATGCCAGTCACCTTATCCACCATAATCTCATTTCTACCTCCTCTTTTGACTGAAGATTCACTATCGTATCATTCCCTCACCATCAGCTCAGTAAACCTGTTACTTAAGCCTCACCATCCTCACGCCAACCTTCAAAGTCACCTCACTCTCCCTGGAGCATCATTCAGAACTTCACCATCTCCTCACTCTCAAGTGACCATCTCCTCACCATCACCTCACGACCCCTCACCATCCCGGCACTATAACCAATCCATCAGAGACAGAGCGAGGAACATGGCGCGCGGTTCTGGTGCAGCAGCGTTGGGTGATGGTAGGGGGCGGGTGAGTGTGTGTGTGTGCGGAGGGGGAAGCC
>JAUUDY010371735.1:0-11402 GCA_032361765.1 Panulirus inflatus
TTGTATCCCTCCAAAATATATATCACTGATTCTCTTAGTCTAGGCATGCATGTATTCTATTCCAGCTTCTCTTCTCATTAAGAATATTGTTATAAGAAACTTATGATCCTTCTAGGAGATCAACTATTAAGTATACCTTTGTATTTCCAGATATAAATATGATCAGGGTGACAAAGTTTCAAGGAGTCCAGGGAGACGTTCGCATTCTACTTCTCGTCCATGTTCACCAGAAAGAAAAAGGTGAATGAACATTTTTTGGAGAAGGAAATATCATAGTTGAATGTTGTGCTGAAATTTCGAGTGTAGATTTATTTGTACATTTTCATGGTATGATAGACATAGTCAGTCATTTAGGCAGGAGCATTAAGTAGAAACATCAGGTTGAAGTAAATTGCAGGAACATTAGGTAAAAGTAGTCAGTAGGAACATTAGGTCGGAGCTGCAAACACTGTGTTAGAGTTGTCCTCTGCCAGTGGCCTGTTAAGGGTGAGGCACTAAATACTAAGAAACAGTACTGGAGTCCACTAGTTATAGAAAATGCTGCAGCTTACCTCTCTCCATATACTCTTAGGCCTTTCCACAAATTATCTCTATCAACCCTATCATATGCCTTCTCCAGATTCATAAATGCTACATACAAATCCATCTGTTTTTCTAAGTGTTTCCCACATGCATTCTTCAAAGCAAACTCCTGGTCCACACATCCTCTATCTTTTCTGAAATCTTACTGCTTTTCCCCAAGCTGATGCTGTATACATGCCCACGTATTCCCTGTGTGTCATAGAAGGCGACTAACTGTTTTACATTGTGGATAGCTAAAATACTTTGTTTGAAAATTTCTAGTTCTGTAACTCTGAGGCAAAGATGAAAGCTGTTAATTTTTTAGATTTTTCTTCATCAGAAAAATTAGTTATTATTTTAGCTTGTTTTTGAAGATTAATTCTTAATTGATACTGTTACCTTGGATTTGGTTTTCTTCTTGGCAAAGATTACGTGCTTCAAGAAGCCCAGATCACCACCATTCCAAGAGTCCTGATTGGTCTGGATGCAGTAAGAAACGAGAAAAATGCTTGTCTGATCTCAGTGAGGAAAATCAGGACTCTGGAAATGTAAGAGTCATGGTTGAAGAAGAATCACAGAAATATCCTGGGGAAGAGGAAGTAGAGGAGGAAGAGGAAACAAAAGTAGCATGGGTGCGCTCAGCCCCAGCTGACCTTTATTACCAGAGAGATGATAAGTGAGTTTGACTTGGTTAATTAGTGGCATGTAATAGCTTTTTCATTATTATAGGTGATGATCTTTATGTATATATTTCTAACAACATCTGGGAGATATATCAGTCCAAGTTTTAGTTGCTGGTGAAGAAATAATACAGTACATTATCATTAATGTTACATGATGTGTAAGTGAAAGATTTTAGAAAAGAGGGAAGATTTGATTACATGAACTGAGAAAAGAATCATAGTATTTAGCATGTTAGAACAACTGTTTGCCCATTAACTTAATGTATTATTGAGTATAGGTGATATTACACAACTTTTTAAGATATGCCATACCTGGAGTAGTAGTAAATTACCGGTTTACAAAACAATATCAAAATACCTTAGGATTGTGTTCATGCCTGTCAGTCAGACCTGATCCTTTTACTGGATCATAGTAATTGTTTTCTTTTAGGTGAATTCCCCCACCTTGACTCAAAGATTGCTTGATGGAGGAAGGAGGGTGGAGTTTTAGCAGGAGGGATGAACCCCTTTAGCCAATTTAGAGATGGCCCATATTGCTTCTGAAGAAATACTTGTAGATTGCAGAAGCAGGTGTCTGAGTATAGGAATGAGTGAAGGAGAAGGTTGAGGGTTAATGTAAATAAAAGTGAGATTATTAAATTTAGCTGGGGAAAGATACAGGTTGATTTGAGTATGACTTTGGATGGAAGGAACCTAGAGGAATGGAATATTTTAGACACCTGTGCACATACATGTTATCAGATGGAACTATGGAAGCTGAAGTAAGCCAGAGGATGGATGAGAGGGCTAATGTCCTGGATGCTTTGAAGAGTGTTTGGAAAGAGAAGGCAAATATGGGCAAGTTTGATGGTTTAGTTGTCCTGACAGTGTTACATAGATGCTAGGTGTGGGCCACAGATAAAAAAGTCCAGGAATGGGTGTATGTGTTACAAATGAAATGCTAGAGGACAATATGTGGTGTGAAGAGGGATGATTGAGAAAGAAATGATAGGTTAAGAGAAAGATGTGGTATAAAGAAGAGTATAATTGAGAGCTGACAAGGTGTCCTGAAATGGTTTGTACAAATGGAGAGGATGAGAGACATACTAAGAGAGTATATGTGTCAGAAGTGAGGAGGACAAGGATGAGAGGGAGGCTAAGCTGGAGATGGAAGGATGGAGTGAAAGATGTTTTGAGTGATTGAGGCCTAGGTATGAAAGAGGATTTGACGTACGCATGGGATAAAGTCAACTGGAGCAATATGGTTTGCATGAGGCATTGTGCTGTCATCTCTCGTTGGGCTGAACCAAGGCATACGAAGCAGTCAGGGAAAACCACAGAAAGGTCTTTGGGACTTAGTTGTATGTAGGAGACTCATGTTTGGTGCATTATACAAGGCAGCTACATAGTAGAAGTGAATCATTGTTCATGTCTCTGGTGCTAACTCACTAGAAGGGACACAGTGAGCAAGTATGAAAAAACTTGTAAATTTTAAGGCTGTTTACAGGTAAGTAAGCTGACATATATGTGTGAAGAGAATGTGTAAATCCTCATGTAGAGGTGGCATAGAAGATAAGTTGGAAGGGAGGATGTTGAGTGGTTCTTGGTTAAGCTGGGTCTGCATCAAGGATGTATGATATTACCTTTGTATTTCAATTTGCTTATGAATAGGTTGGTGAGGGAAAACGAATTCAAGAGTTTTATTAAAGCAAGGGGCAGATCTATTGTATTTTAGGGGCTGGAAGCATGAAAGCTGATTCAGCTGCTGTTTGCAGATGATGCAGTATTGGTGACAGAGTGTAGAGAGACATTCCAGAAGCTGACAGGTTTTTGTATCAGTTACTTAAACTAAACAAATGTCCTGCAAATTTATGAAGAAGAGAATATGAATTAGTTTTTGTATAAATAGTTATAGAAGCATAATTTCTTTCTATGTTTATAAAATCATTTCATACATTCAAGAGGAGAAGTTTGCTCTAGCACATCTTTTCAACTTGTGATTATTCTGCTCTCCATTCTTTTAACTGCCAGTTTAGATTTTTTTTGTATTTGTAATTTATTGGAGGGCCCCTTTCTCAGAGGGTTGTTGTACTATACCATGACCTTGTTTCAAGGGGCACATGCAGCCTAAGGCTGTACTGCAGTGGGTAGCAGGGACAGATGAATTCCTTTGAAGTGAGTTCTTTGATGAGTCTGTACTCTGTTTCATCAAATAATGATGATACAACCTCACTAAAGACAAATTTTCACTTGCAATGTTACCTTATGCAGTCAGAGGCAAGTTTCAATTTTCATAGTGTTTTAACTTTTAATTGTGCAGTACTTCAGTTTACTCAGTTTTTCTTATTCCTTTCCAGAAATCCAGTAGTCATGCGAGCTACAAAAAAATTAATGATGCTCTGTGAAACTTTTGAAGAGAAGTTGATAAGAAGAGGGGTTAGGATCAGAGAAGAAAAGAAAAAGCAAAGAGAAGAGAAAGAAGAGAAGCTACAGCAGCCATCTTCAGGTAGTTTTAATCAGTTCTTATTTCTTATGTATTTTTCTTTCTTTCAAACTATTCGCCATTTCCCGCATTAGCAAGGTGGCGTTAAGAACAGAGGACTGTGCCTTTCAGGGAATATCCTGGCCCCCTTCTCTGTTCCTTCTATTGGAAAAAAAAAACGAGAGGGGAGGATTTCCAGCCCCCCGCTCCCTCCCCTTTTAGTCGCCTTCTACGACACGCAGGGAATACGTGGGAAGTATTCTTCTCCCCTATCCCCAGGGATGTTATTTATATTATGTTTGAGCAGTTAAGTATTTACATAAAGGTTTAATAGCAATGGTTAGTTAATATATCAAATTCTGCATTCTAGAAAATCATGTTGCTGGTTCATTGTATCTTTTTATCTTTACATTGGCTTGCAGTGTGGGTGATACTGAATGCTAATGATAATGAGTATGTAATTCTGTTTTTGATGCCTCATATCTGTTTTATACATTTCTTTAATATTGTAACAATGTAAACCAAGATTAATTTTGCAACGCTCTAGATATGACTCAGAGGCCTAAAAGAATAACAAGCTACAGAGGTAAAGAAAAGTGTTGAATGACTCCTTTTTCAACAAGAATGATAATTTTTGTGACAATTCTATGTCAGTTGAGAATTTGTCATACTATATTGAAACATGGTTACATAATGGATAGAAGATCTTTCCTAATGTGTGACACCTGCAACTGCATTATTGCCATGGAATATGTGCTGATAGAATGACAAAAGTATGACTCAGTATCGTAGGTGAATTTCCTGAAAACATTTGAAGAAGTAAAAGTGTTGAAGATATGGTAGATGCTAATGGTGATGTAAGTAGATTAGCAAATTTTTAAAGGAAGCAAGAGTATACAGTATAATTGTATATGAATAGCTTTTAAGTTTTGAGATAGATAATGCTGGAAATAACCTTTAGGTACTAGCACTTTACAAATTCCACAAAATCAGATTGTTTTCCACTCATGTGAAAAAGGATAAGGGTATTTCAAATGAATATCTAATCAGAACTGAGTATTAGAAGAAGCTTTAAATGTATGGCAGTATGTGGCGTTCAGGATATGCAACTGACTAGTTTATCAGATTATCTTAATTATTTTTTCTAGTACTATTTCTGGTATGATCTACTCCACTGGGTAGAGAACTTTGAGGGTATGAGAAGTATGAATATAAAATTTTGTGGTCCTCAAGCCATTTTGTTGAAATGAGTGATAATGAAACTTCATTATTTGAGTCATTTTTTATTTTGGAATGATATTTCCAAATCATTTTTTATTTCATATTGAAAGCATGTTGTATCTACCAGTACATGTTTATGACTACATGCAATCATCTGGAAATGCTCAGTTAGCAAACTTGCCCAACCAGCCCAAGCCTTGGCAATAATTCTTTTATATAAGTACATATATTCTTGATACACATTATCATCCAAAAGTTATGGCTGGGTTAATTAACTGTAGATGAAGAAAAAATTTTTTGCTTGAAAAGATCTGCTAATTACTTTTGATTGCTGTAATGCTTGAGATAAGCACGTCTAACAAATGCTGTTAAAGAAATACCTTTGATCGTCTTTTAAAATCTTACATTCATGAATTAGGGAATGTTATGGGAATTAGGTACTTTGTATTCCATGCCTTTTTGTTGTAATAATGTTTTTGTGCAAAGATTGCTGATATGATTGAAAGATTAATATTTCTTTGGTCAAATCGTAGATGGCACTGTTTACTAGTTCATCATTATTAATTTTACAACCTCAGAACCCCCTTTTTAGGGTTCCTGCAGCTTCAAGACTGTTCTTCAGTCAGGGAGATGATGGACCCCTTAGAAGTGAGAAGTTCCTTTATGAGACTGTACTCTTTTTTTATCCTTTGACATTGATATAGTCTCTTAAAAGGTGTCTTTTCACTCTTGGTGCTACCACTTACTTATGGAACCCTGTAATACCATTGTTTACCAGTAATAGTTTTAAATGAATGTTTGCTGGCTTTATTAAATGATTTGTTTAAACTAGTACAGTTAAGATTTTTAAGCTGTGGAACTCAGATTTTTGTTGGTGTACTAATTGTATTATTTTACATTTTGCGATCATTATGGAAGGAAAGAATATGAATAACAGAAGATGAGAAAACATAAGAAGTACTTTTTCATATTGTTATGTACAGTACATCTAGTATCACATTTTGATGTATATTGTCTGTTTTATTTGGGAATTAGGTATTCTGTATGAAGTAATCATATGTTTGTGTAAAGATTGCTGATTTATCTTTTGTGATGACTTTACCAGTGCACAACCAGCAGTTGCTTTCATCTTTGGTATATCTTTCATGTACACAGAAGTGACTGCTTTCTAAGTGGAACAGAGAAGCAATGTAGTTTTGAAGTCTCCTTTTCTTGCTAACTTTCTGAAGAGAAATGGGGATAACTTTAAGCCCAAGAACAAGAAAGGTCTACCTCCAAAATACCAAGACTGGTTTGAAGAGTGTCTTAGAGCTCTTTGGGAAGTGGATACACAATAGTACCTCTCTCCCTGTTGGGCCTCTTGAGAGGCCTAAGTTTCCAGAGTTAGATCTGACCCCTTGGTTATGGATCAGGCAGCTTTCACTGTGAATGTTGATATTGATTATGACCATTTTGGTATTTTGGAAAATATTTAGGTAGGTTCCTACCCTCTGTGCCAGGCAGGATTATGTCCAACTTATCTTGATAAGAAAGGCACTATGCATGCATTCTGCCAATCCTCAGGCACTTCATCATGATTCATACATACATTGAATATCCTCACCAACCAGTCAACAACACAGTCACCCCCTTTTTTAATGAATTCCCCTGCAGTACCATCCAAACCTGCTGCCTTACCAGATTTCATCTTCCAGAAAGCTTTCACCAACCAATATGCTTACTATAAATTGATTCCTAGCAATTTATTTTATTTTTTTTTTTTCATTTATTTGGAAAGAAAGAATGTCATATAGTTTAAAGGAATTATGCTACTTTCTGTCTAGAGCTTGATTATTTATATCATTTTATGTAATATAAAAGTAATGTGAATTTTTTCAGTTTGCAGGAATATTAACATCTCAAAAAATGATGGTAACAAAGATGAAGAAAATGTAACTGAAGTTACAAAAGAAAACAATGAACAAGACACTGTAATTAGCAACAGCAAAGAAAAGAGTGAAGTGTACAGCAATAAAGATGTCCAAGATGATGATTTGATTATTACAAAAGGAGATGGTGATTCTGAAGCATCATTAGATAAAGAAGCTAAAGATGAAGGACATTTGCTTGATGAGAACAGGTGTGATACAGAATCATCAGTTACATTTAGAAAGTGTAAACACAGATGTAGGCATAAGAAGAAATGTGAAAAGCTAGAGGACCAGTGCAGAACTTTAGAAGACTCTGATAGTACTAGTGGCAGCAGCAGTAATGACAATGACAGTGACAGCACCACAAGCAGTGATGAGGATGATGAGAGTGAGATGGACAGGATATCCAAAGAACTTGAAAAAAAACGTAATCATCCTGATCGCTTACACCCAGAGTTGTGGTTCAATGATCCAGGGGAGGTAAGTATCATTTTTAATCTTGATAAAGTATTCTGCTATGGATGCCTCTTTAACTCTGATTTTTTTTTTTTTCTTTTGCAGATAGGTTTTCAGTTAATTAGCATCTTCTGTTGTTATAACATAAATGATATGGCTTTTTCACATGATAGGATTGCTGTTATTGATTCATTCCCAAACATTTCAGTTAGTGGCTGTATGCTTCCTTGTAAATATTGAAGAACCTGCAAGAATGTTTATTATGATTTACAGGAGAAATTTCCATTTTGGATTATCATAAGTGAGGCAATCTCTGATTATTAATTTTTTTGATACTTGTTCACCTTTTCCTTCCTTTGCAAGGCTAGCACTAAGAACAGACCATCATATCTGTCATGTATGGTGCACCAAAACCAGCATCCCCATACACAACTAAGCCCCACAGACCACTCTGTAGTTTCCCCTGACCACTTCATATATCCTGGTTCAGCCCATTGACAGCTTAGTGCCCCCTCTGTGGCTCATACTCCAAAACCCTCCCAATTACCTTCCTCATCACCTCAACCATAATCAGTAAACAGCTATAGTGACATCACACATCCTTGATGCAGACCCACCTGCACTTTGAACGACTCACCCTCCTCCATTCCTACTAGTGCACTCACCTTATTATACTAAAGAAAAAGATATCTTTACTGCTTCTAATATCTTTCTTCCCACACTGTATATTCATAGCATCCTACATAAGGCATCTCAGTCAACCTTGTTGTACACTTTTTCCTCATACCAAAATGCCACATAAAAATTTTTCTCTTTAAATATTTCTTACATATATTTTCCAAAGTTGACCCTGGTGTGACTCCACCAAGCTTGGTAAGTTATTCACACAAAATTGAATTATTTTCATAGATGAATGATGGCCCTCTTTGCCGATGTTCCCTGAAGGCCCAGCGATCAGGAATCCGACATGGATATTATGTTGGGGAGGGTAAACTACCGTCATGTGATCCATGGACAAATAATGCAGATCACCTTCATCATTACCTTATTACAATATCCCCACCCACAAACTTCCTGGTGAGTATCATGCTTGTATACAATGTTTATAGATAGTTTCTTTCAGAATCTAATTGCTTTTCCAGCCTGAACAATGTAGCGTGAGGAACAATGAGTAGCGTCATTTATACTTAGTGTTTCTCAAATTCATGTATACAGGACATTATTCATCAGTTATAGTAATAAGAATTGTAATAACAGTAGTTAATATGATACTGTACATTTTGTGAATTCGCTAAAAAGTTTGACGTGAAATTATGGAGTATTTCTGTCTATTTGTATCTGCCTGTCTGTTTGACTGTCTGTCAATCTTACGTTCTGTGTGCTAAATTGAACAAAAACATCCACATTTCACTTCGCACCCTAACATTTCCATTTGCCCATCTACCCATATTTGCCAACACATCCAGTGCACAAAAAATTAGTGCTCCCACTTTCTCATCTTATATAACTCATCACAAACAAACAGTTCACTCAGTTCTGAAGTATCACTGTATAGTAATTTTATTAACCTGAGTACACTAGATCCCTTTAGACAGATTCATATGTTATCCTCTTTCATATTTAGGCCTTAGATTAAAAGTAGTATTCTTGAGTAAGATATCCATTAATCTCTACCCCATAAATAAGAAATAACTTAATGATTGTTATTATCATTTTGATTTTGTACTCTGTGTATTGTTATTCTGTGTAATGTTCCTCTATTTATCTTGTGATTCTCAATAACATTCATGTTTAGGTAGAGATGTTCGTCTCTGTAAAAAGAGTATAGTGATACAGAAATTTTCCCCTAAGTCCATATTGTTTTTTTCACTTATGGACACAGCACCATAAGAATCTAAGAGCTAACTTTTATGATAGAGGGTTTAAACACAGTTTCATTTCTGAAAAAAGTTTGAGAAGGATATTTCATGTGCCACCCTTCTCTGGATAAAAGGCCTTGTAATACACTGCAAACCAATAGATATTTTTATCATAAGTTTATTTTATGTCCATGATATTCTTTTTCACTTTTAACAGATTAAAACTCCAACTGTGATAGTGCATGACAGCCATGAGTTCCTTTTTGAAGGTTTCTCTTTGCTGTCACATCACCCACTTGAAGAGGTACCAACTTGCCGGGTTATTCGCTTCAACATTGAATACACCATTCTTTATATACAGGAGAAAATTCCAGATAACTTTTGCATTCAGGAGCTTAATTTGTTTTGTGAGTATTTCTTTGTTTTAGAAAGTTACTGATAGAAAATTTCTTGTGACTTAAGTGCACTTATTGTCCTCTGTATATGAGAAGTGAAGGAATACTGTGTTGTCTATTAACCATATGGCACAGCATTCACAACTCATGAGACAAAGGTTCAACCTTGCAAGCAGGTGATACTGAGCTGGTATCACCTGTCACTCACACTCCCCACACAAATGGGAGGAGGTATGAAGGAGTTGATTTTTAAAATGTTCATGGTAAGTGCCAGTTAGATATTGTATGATTTTTTATTTATCTTACCAATACTATATTTTCAGATTCATTCCTCTTTCTTGAGCTCTTGGAACTTGTTGACTTGAATCTCTGTGCAATGGGTGATTCTGAAGGATGCCCAAGATTTCATTTCATGCCTCGATTTGTGAGGAAACTTGCAGGTTAGTAGTGAATCATGAGTTGTCAGTAAATTATTTTTACATTAATTCTTTACTTCATTTTTTTACATGATTGTGTCTTGTTTAGTCTATCTTTAATCAGATCAGAAAATATGTTTCATTTCTAAGAACTGTACATGGTGCTCCCTAACTTATGATGATTCGACTTACAATTTTTCAACTTTGTGATACGCATTCAGTAGAAATCGTACTTCAAATAATGAATTTTGATCTTTTCCTGGGCTAGAGATATGTGGTATGATACTCTCTTTTGATGCTGTGGAGTGACAGGGAGCTGCAGCTTCCAGTCAGCCACTTGATCATGAGTGTATACAATCATTACTCTACAGTGCACTGTGCTGCCAGCGTTTTTTGGATTTAGTTTTATGTGTTTTTGCATCCAATCATATTTACAAAATGCCCATCTATGTCTCCTGCCTCTAGTGGGAAGAGGAAGGCAATTACTCTTGAGATGAAAATAAAGATAATTGCCCAGCATGAAGGTGGGAAGCCATTTGCCCAGCATGAAGGTGGGAAGCCAGCAATGGCCATTGCATGTGATTTAGGACTTTCGAATAGACGATGACAACCATCTTAAACGATAAGAAGCGAATCAGTGATGCAGTGAATCTTCAGCATCAGTTAAATCTACTGTCATCTCAAAGAAAAGAGCTGAGCTGATTGATGATATAGGAAAATTACTTTTCACATGGAAAGAAGAACAGATACAGAAGCACATACCATTTAGCCTATCCAGGCTAAGGCAAGAAGTCTTTTTGATACACTGAAACAGTGTGCCAATGATCCTACATATATGCAAATATTTACAGCAACACCTCAAGAGGCAACATGGTTTTCATAATGTAAAGGTTAGCGGTGAGGCAGCAAGTGCTGAAACTTTAGGTGCTGAAGCTTGTAAGGAAGAGCTGCATATGTTGTGGTTGAAAAATGTAAGTGTTCTGAGAAGGTTTAAGGTAGGCTAGGCCAAGCTATGATGTTTGGTAGTTTAGATGTATAGTTTTGAATGCATTTTTGACATGATATTTTCAACTTTCAATGGATTTATCGGACTGTAACCCCATCGTAAGTTGGAGAGCACCTACAGTGTGTCCAAGGTTGATATATTTTCTTTAGTTTATGATATGATAGCTCGTACAATTTTGTTCATCAGAGTATTAGATTTCTTTAGTGTAATGACAGATTAACACTTACCAATCCACGTGAATTTAAGTGTCCGTAAAGTATGTTAGGTGAACTTAAGATTAATGGCTGCATCATGAATATCCCTGGGGATAGGGGAGAATGAATACTTCCCACAGATTCCTCACGTGTTGTAGAAGGCGACTAAAGGGGACGGGAGCGGGGGGCCAGAAACCCTCCCCTCCTTGTATTTTAACTTTCTAAAAGGGGAAACAGAAG
>JAUUDY010371845.1:0-11402 GCA_032361765.1 Panulirus inflatus
TACACACTAGCTTAAATACCTAATTCATCGACCGGTCCCTCGGCGAGGATGAACAGTTGGGTTGACTGCGGACAAACCGCTGCCACCAGGATTCGAACCTATGCGGGCTTGCCCTCGGGCGAGCCCGCAAATGTTAGAAAGTTTTAATACAGGAGGGGAGATTTACGGCCTCCCTTTCCTACCCCGTCTTCGTCGCCTTGTATGACGGGCAGGATACAGTAGTACATGGGCAGGAGCCTCGCTCACCACTCCCCGGAGATCAAACATAAGGACTAAAGCATCAACTTCAGACAGCGCAGGGCGGAAGGTGGCTGTGTCGTGGTGCGGCGGCGGCACCACACTGCAGGTGAGGCGCATTAAAGTCGACCGGGTGGAGGGGGCCGGCCTGTCCTCACGGCAACCTCTTGCACACACACACACACACACACACACACACACACACACGGACGCATCGTCGGGTTCCACGGACGTATAGAAGGACACGCGGGAGTCACTGGACGAATAGATGAATGAAAGGACATTAGGAGAGGACCGACATGAGCACGACCGTACACAGTCAGCCATGCCAGCTGATGTTCACTGTGGACCTTTCTCGTACCGTCTCATGTAACTGGTTGCCTTATGCCTTCCCCTCATCCCGCCACACTTGTTATATATATGTCACATCTGACACGACCAACACACCTGACTCGTCACAGCCTCCTCACCTGACCCCTACCCACAGCCAGGGTGTGAGTCCCATGTTACGATCTCCTGATGCGTCACATGGTGACGTCAATAGCAGAAAGTTTCCCAACACTCAAATATCTGACGGCCAGATATTCGAGGACTCAACTTTCTGACGGTAGAATAAGGTATTCCTTGATATTTCTCAGTCAAATATCCAACGCTCAAGTGTCCAGTTGATAAATATCTAGATATTCAGGTATCTGACGGCCAAATATCAAATGGACAAATATCATCGACAGTCAAATATCCAACGGTCAAATATCCCCTTTAGTGTCGACCACCTGATATCTCCTTTAACACCAACCTTCTCTTGGAAGTCCCTTTAATATCAAGGTTCCCCTGGCCTCCCCTTTAATGGCAACCTCTTCTGGTCTTCCCTTTAGTTGTTCCATTAGATAACACAATCTAGAATAGGCACAAGAACTACCCAACCATTAGGTCGACCCATTGTTGATGAGCAGCCATCGTGTTGCCATTAGATTTAACGCCTTATGTTAGTCTGGACATCACCTCTTAAATTCACACGGAACCATGGAACTAAAGGTTATGTGTCTTACCGTCACCCTTGATGGCTAAGGCGCCCGTAGCACCTCAGCCTTCATTGAGCGTCAGTAACACGACCGTTAAGTGTTGAGGACGACTCTCCCCTCGACACGGTCAGTCGGAGCCCCTCCTGACATCCGACACGGTTGGTCGTAGCCCCCTTGCTGACGTCTGACACGGTCGGTCGTAGCGTTGCCCCTCTCCCTCCGGAGAGAGAGAGAGAGAGAGAGAGAGAGAGAGAGAGAGAGAGAGAGAGAGAGAGAGAGAGAGAGAGAGAGAGAGAGACGTTTTCTTACTAATGAAACGTTTGTTTTTCAGTAACGAAGCTTTTCAGCAATAACGGTGAAGGTCGACCTTGCTAGTCCCGAAGCGCACCACTTCCGTGTCATCATCATCTGCATGTTCATCTGCATCTCCATCTTTAATGTCCTCTGATGAAGAAATAAATATCTTCCTGGGAAGAGGTTCATCAGTCGGGGAAATACATACACTAATTGCATTCATAATGTCTCAAGCAATTTCAGACGGTAAAATCTGGCCGGTTGGAAAGATATCGTGAAAGAAAGTGAAGAAAATTGATCTTGTTATAACATAAACCATGGACGGATGTTGAACATATTACCTTACCTGCTGATTAAGAGACATGCTAAGATTTTATGAGAATTGATATATATAGACTATGAACTCGTATACCATGTCCAAAAAGAGAAGAAACAGACAAAAGAATATCATATTACATATACAGAAAAAAGTATCTCTGATTGCGTTTCAGAATCTTATTTACATCTTAATATGTTTCCGTGATAAAACATTAACCAGTGCATAGATACAAAATGAAGGGAGTATTGTATTCAACTCACTTCTTTTTAAAGATAAAGATCAACAAATGTAGATAATTACTTCCCAACCCTGGAGCCCTTTCTCTCCTTAAGTTCCTGCCGCACTCAAGATGTGTATGTGTGTGTGTGTGTGTGTGTGTGTGTGTGAGTGTGTGTGTGTCAGCAGGCCAGCCTCCCTGGAGTGGCCCCTCGCAACCCACGTGCCACCAGGCCAGCCTCCATAATGTGACCTCTGGCAACCCACGTGTCACGAGGCCAGCCTCCCTGATGTGACCTCTGGCAACCCACGTGTCACCAGGCCAGCCTCCCTGATGTGACCTCTGGCAAACCATGTGTTACTAGGCCAGCCTCTCCTCATGTGACCTCTGGCTCCCCACTTGTCACCATACCAGCCTCTCTGATGTCACCTCTGGCACCCATGTGTAACCAGACCAGCCTCCCTGATGTTACCTCTGGCACCCCACATGCTACCAGGCTAGCCTCCCTGTTGTGACGTCTGGCAACCCACGTGCCACCAGCACAGCAAGCTGTTTTACCATATGATGATTTTGGAGTTTTCTCCTAACAGACCCTTTCTTTATCTCCTTCATGATAGTTTTTATTTACAGTATCAGAGTGCATTGTTCTTCCTTGAGTGTCTCGTGGCGCTACTTCAGATACTGTTACCGTTAAGAGACGGTTCAGCAGCAACTGATATAACGTATAAGACTTAAGAACGAACCTGATCATAACGTCTGCAATGCAACACTCCACCTGTGCATACACCAGGTAGCCTCACTATTCACACATCAGCACAGTCATCAAGATTTATTTAGTCTGTCTTCCACTAACGTATTATGGACTAGTCCTAATCAGATGGGTTATTCCCCTCTTTAATTGATAAGACAACTGCAGATAATTTCTCAAGAAAATTAGACACATATGTAAAATCCTCAGGTCATGTCACAATGACGTGATGTTCTCATATTATGTAGTTTGTTAGTAAGTTATCTTTCTCGGTTAGTCAGTGATGGTTATAATTCCCTCACTCAACATGAGGATCCCAACACCACCACGTGTAAGTGTTACTTAACAGAGCGTTGCACAGTAATAAATTAAACTGAATATCTTTGGTCAAACGCGGAGCATAATTCAGATAACTGACTTTGCAAGGGTTTCCTCTTTACCTCTGGTACGCAATGCAATTTCACTTTTAAACCGTAGAGGAAGGTTCCAACTTTCCTTCGGGATTGTGCAGAGTCGTACACCTAAGTAAACTTCAGTAGCGGTTTTACTGTTACTGTCGTAAGTAATCTAATCATGGGAGGCTATCTTGATCCATTAAATCAGTTTCATACGTTTCTATGGCCTTTCTATCATGCTCTTGCTTTTAGGTTTACTCTACGCTAGGGCTTCATGTGGGTGAATACAAACCACAGGTTTGTTTTTCGTCTTGATTCTTTTATTAAGATTACTTGAGACTGTGACGCCCCATACATTCTAAATTCAAACGAGTTCTGAAGTTGATCTCTGATCTATGGAAAATATTCCCAGTTGTATAAAATCTAAGATTTTCTGTTTCTCTTTTGTATGATAAGCAAGCAATCTAGAATATGAAGACGTAGTTTAACAAACAACAGGGACCAAAATCTCTCGTTACTTTATGTCATCTATATTTCGAGGGTAGGAGGTAGGGAGTGAGGGAGGGGGGAAGATACCTTACCATTACAAAATACGGGATAAAATCCAGTGGTCAAAGGCATATAAAGTAACTCGAAACGTAGTAACTGATGCACCATAATGTATAACTCTGATAAAAGATAACACACATTAACTTGCATCTTTTCCAACAAGTTTCTTGCTTTTCCGTTATGGTTCCCCTTTGTTTTGTCGTTACATCTCTCGAAGATCTGTCCGCAATCATCGTCATCAAACTGGTTTAATAATCTATGGTTGTTAATCAAGTAGCCCTTTATTCTTCCTTCTTCCATCGTGGACAAATTCTAGTCTGTAACCCTACGTTGCAACACGTCTTAATTCTGCCACCATCTTTGTTCTTTATCTTTATTAGCTCTTTGTGCTCATTTAAGTGGTGATCAATGCATTTTGGTCAAATGCGTGTGTGTGTGTGTGTGTGTGTGTGTGTGTGTGTGTGTGTGTGTGTGTGTGTGTGTGTGTGTTGTTGCTGTTGTTGTCGTTGTTGTTGTTGTTGCGATCTTAAATCCCCTATACCTGAGGACAAGTGAGAGAGAATACTGCCCATGTATCTCCTGCACGGGAACGGGGGCCTGATATTTCTTCCTCTACGTAGTGTTACTTTCCCAGTGTAGGAATATCGGCAGGAACACAGACGAGTTTTCCTCAGAGGCAAAGTTATCAGCTGATGCTACCTTGCTAAGATGGTAAACACTGAAGAAGAAAAGAATCCGAAACATAGATGGTAGGATTGTTAGTTCTTCGATTAGAGAGTTAAGGACACCAAAATGGGAGGTTATGTGGTGCAGACTAGAAACACAAAATGTCATATAACCTGAAGACCTTGTTTTCTCCGTGGATTACCAGGTGGACGAAGTCCCATGTGTGTAACCTTGAAAAAAGAATTTCTTACATTGTAAAAGACGACCGCAAAGAATTCATTAAAGGCGTTAAAAACAAGAGAAGAAAAATGAATGACACCATTGGCCCATTTCGGTATGAAACTATCACCTTGACAAGTAAAGATAGAGAAATGGCTGCCTTCTTAATCAAATATATAAATTCAGTGTTTATCATTTAAGATTCGTGTACTATACCACGACACAAAATTCATTTCCGGGCATGAAGAAT
The DNA here is from genome assembly GCA_032361765.1 of Panulirus inflatus. NCBI lineage: Eukaryota > Metazoa > Arthropoda > Malacostraca > Decapoda > Palinuridae > Panulirus > Panulirus inflatus. Next base: position 4,917 of record JAUUDY010371845.1, read on the forward strand.
GACAAACTATATATAAATTACACTGAAGGCCAAGAAGTACTTCAGCACCTGTTATCCTACTGAAACTATATTCAGACTTGTCCTCTGGATCAGACATCTCCCCAAGACTACTGAAAGAAGTTAGCCGACAAATAGTTTTTCCCGTCAACAAAATTTTCATCAAATCTCTGTGGGAATGAAAGTGCCAATTGACTGGAAACCAAATAATGTAACACTAATTTTCGAAAAAGAGATGTAAAATGTATTTCGAACTAGTGTCTCATTAGCCGTACTTTTGTTCCACCAAAAATGTGAGAAACAATTATCAGAGTCAAAGTCGTCAAATTGTAAGAAGAGAGTAGTTACTTAACCAGCAACATTGAGTGAAACACAAAACATTTTGCTCATTGAACCTAACTGAATTATCTAGTCACATTCATAATAATTGGGACTCCAAAATATCCGCTTCTATTATACACCCGGATTTTTGCAAAGCTATTGATAAGTACGACATAAGAAAATGCTAAATGAAATCATAGCTCACGGTATAGAAGATCGAGTGTGCACATTGCCAGTGGACTGGCTCTCAGAGAGGACACGAAGTGTTGTTATATGGGGAAGCATCCGACTGGCTTCATGGGACGAGTAGTGTTCCACAAGGCGCAACTACAGGACCCACATTTTTCATCATGTATGTACATCAATGATACAGACACGGGACTTACCAGCAGTACCTCGAACTTTGTCGACGACACAAAGTTGATAAGTCTAAGCCCATCAAATAGGAAGCTTGCCTGAAGACTCAAACTGATATCATTGTTACAAACATGTTTAATGGGTTTCATTATAGACAGATGTTAAGTGACGCACTCTGATGCCAGAAAAATGAGTCAAAAATACAAAATGCGATACAGAACGTTCTCAAAAACTGAAGTAGAGGGGGAAATTAGGAGTGACTATCAGTAATGACCTTGAATAGAGTAAACAATACTAACTGCATACAATAAAGCCAATAGGAAGCTAGGATTCATAGATACAAATGTACACTAGAAAACAAAGGGTAAGTGATTCTTCACTCTAATGCAGGTCACCAGACCTGATTACAGGTGGATAAACCAGAATTAGAAGTCGAGCAAATAGAATAATCCCTTCATTCAGCTACATCCTTATGAATAAAGACTTAAAGAGATTATTCTCTATCAGAAAGAGTGGACCCCTAGGATATGTGATAGATGTTTTTGAAACGCCAAACAGTTCTGACAACATACTAAAATGTTTCCACAACAGAAAGAGATTGGATGACCAGAAATAACGGTATGAAGTTAAAAAGATGAGCATGTTAGATCAATTTGGGCAAAAATCATTTTTTTACTTGCAGAGTGGTTGAATAATGATAAAATCTACCTACAGTTATCATAAATGCAGAGACCATCAATAGCTGCAACTCGTTGAAGGTACCAATAGTTATCGAAGAAACAATATAGGTGGTGTTGTCATGTTCTTTGTGAAGTTCATTTTAATCCTGTATTGAAAAATGTTGAGGCCTTTAAGATCGTTGATAAATTTTTGTAGGAAATATTGCTAGGACCAATTAATAGCCTCCGCCACTCTCTGACACCAGAGGTACGCGAAAGATTTGATATTTAGTTAACAGGAATTTGTAATGAACAAGTTTCCATAATAAGTTGAAGATTTTAACATGCCAATATCTAAGTGGGGGGTATCCTTTTTCCAATAGCTTCGGGCGTGGACTCTACTAAAATTTGTTCTATCGTGCCCTAATCCAGTTACTCGAGAAAACTACTGTACACGAAGATATGGATTTAGTTCTGGCTACAAACGAGAATCTCGTTAGCAATGTTCGAGGAAAGTAAGATACAAGTGATCACAGACAAATTATCGTTGAGGCCACTTTTGGTGAATATGACAATGGCAGACAAATTCTCGATTCTAAACTTGCAAATTTTTATCATCTTTGTATTTATCTTGACAGGGAAACTTGCGACGATATGTTGAATAAAAACTTGATCATAGCTTGGAAAACCTTAGTAAAACTTTCAAAACAGATTAGGGAACACATGTGTGTTTGGCTCGTCCTGATATAGAATATTATGTTAATTTTTGGTCATCCTACCTTAAAAAGGTCTGACGAAATGAAGAGAGTGCGGTGTCGAGTCACCAAGATGATTACCGGACAGAAAAAACAATTCCAGTGAAAGTTGAATAAACGACATCAATCTGCCTTGCTTCGAAAAGAGAAGGTTAAGTGGTTATCTAACACAAGCAATCAAAATCATCAAAAGCTTTGAAAATTTTGATCTAACAAGGTACTTAGACTTACTTCGACTGAGTTCATTCGTAAAAATGGACACAGACTCGTGAGCGAAGTCCTTTTTCTTCGACAGGCTTGATAACAAATGAATGCTTTACCAGTTAGAGCAGTTGGAAGCTACTACGATAGATACGTTTAGGAACAGATGTAATTAATATTTCACCTCAAGACCACGACTTACACTATTTTGCCTCCTTCTTCACAATGATAGTTTGCAGCTTACTATCTAAACTATTTGTATACCCCCCATCTTTTATCACACTAGTCTGTTTCTGATACTTTCCATTACCACAAAGAGCCTGGAAAGGACCCAGTGGTTTGTTGCTGTTTGAATTCCTTTGTATTCATTTGTATTGCTAGACTAAACTTTACTGATATCTACTCCCAGTAAATAATCCTCTTTATTAGTTACCCTTATATTTTAGAACTCATCTTATACTTTTATATCTTAACCCTGTCTTTCCTTCAGAATCCACTCACTGTGCCGTGATCAACAAACTGTTCGGTTGCTTTCTCTTTCCCGGCCATTCTTTTCTACAAAATTTGTATGGTCGTATACTCCTTGTCTCTATACTAAATGGTGTTTCCTTTTTCCTCATCTCTCTCCTGCCGTCAGTTGAACCTGAGGGAGAGGTGGGTGGGAAGGTACCATCTGGTTTAAAATCCAGTTTCTACTGTTATCTGTTCATACCACGTACGTGGGAAGTGCGAAATCCGTGATCCACACCTTTCCGTTCATCCACACCAACTCTAGCGCCAAAATGTTGGCGCAGCTTATGTACTGCAAGCCCTGCTTGATCAGACTCCTTGTATCAGGTTACGTGTCTCTAGTGGTAAGAGTCAATTACAGATAAGTAATCTTTAAGAGTTTACTATAGGGAATAATGAGCAATCGTAAACTGACCCCTCTAGGGAGCAATGGAGTGGCTCAAGCATCCTTTGATAGACTATATAAACCCATCTAAGTGTGTCAACCACCTCAGTCAAGGTTTTGAGATCAGGTAAGTGTATCTATATCGAGTAAGTCAGGATGGATTCCAAGGGTCTGCCTCTCTGTTTGTATTGGTTACCTAAATGAAGAAGTATAACTCATCTGCCTCATTAGTATCATGCTTCTCTCTGCTTCCTAAGCCAATACGTCATCAGGTGCCTCTCTAACCGACCCCTTTATACTCAAGTCTTACAATTACTTGCAAATTAAACGGTCCATTTCATTTAACCCTAACTGGCACATAAATGATAACAAAACTCCTCAATCCTTGATACACGACGAATATATTGTGACATCCCCTGGGGTTATAATAGTATACTAACATTCAGTAATACAGGCGCATGTTCGAAATACGAGGAGTGATGCCTTGACCTGGGACGAACCACACAATAGACTAGATACAGGGATAAATTATATTAAAGAAAGTGATCTTTTACTGATGGGAGACTTTAAGACTTGTGGGCAAAAGTGGATAGTGGAAATCAACAGTGAACGTGGTAGACTGGAGATGTTTGCTATGGGAAATATGGACGATAATAGAGAACGTCTGCTGGAAATATGCCAGACATATAACCTGAAACTCTTAAATCCATATTCAATTGCTGAACGCAGGATATCACCAGAGAAAAGAACAGATCTCACTGACCATATCATTGTAAACAGAAAGTGAAGAACCTGTCTCTTGGACACAGGAACACAGAGATGATTCAGAATACCGACTGACCAATGACCCACAATACCAAAGATCAGGGTGAAGCTAAAAGATATCGAAAAAGTTGTGAGAAACGTAAAATTCAACGTGGAGAGAATATGCATGGCACAACATAGAAATGAATTCCAAATACAGCTTGAAGGAAGATCCCAACCACCTAAATCAGGAATCTGACAAATGATACATTGAAATTATAGATGTATCTAATGAAGCAGAAAAAGGGAATGGCAAAGAAGTGACTGGACTTTAAGGAAACTCAAATAAAGCTTGGCTAAGTGAAGCCTTGTAGTGAAATGAGAGAAAAAATGAAATAAGCTGAAGATGCTGAAAATTAGACAAGAGAAGAACTGAAAAGAAATAGAAATACATTTAAACTTCAAACAAAAAGTAGTTTAAAGGAATCAAAAAATATCTAAATTTTGGGAAAATAGAAATAGTGTTATACAGATGGTTCTGTGGGAGAGCTACAGCCAAATATGATTTAAGAAAAAGAAATTCTAGAGAGATATTATCAATAGGCTGTGAGAAATAGCCACAAAATAAGGTAGTAAAATTGGAATTCAATGGAGAACGAGGAAAAAATAGATGTTGTATCCATAGAATAATATGGAACTATACTCATCTCTATCATCAGGCTCAAAAGTAATTTGAGATATGTAAGAACTACCTTAGTAACATATAAACAAATCTGAAATATCAATTAAGAACCTGAAGTATAGAAAGGCAGCTGGGTGGGGTATGTAACACTAACTGAACATATCAAAGACAAAGTACAACCTGTTAATGGATGTACCAAAGTTGTTTGATGAAATCTGTCAGAAAGAATAAATCTCTGTAAATACCTGAAAGCCGGATAATAGCAGAAATTATTCCAATCTATAAGAAAGGCAACAAAGAGGAGTGCAAGTACTAGCGTGCAATAGGCTTCCTGTCCCAATTGAAACATTTTGGTAAGTGATGATGAACGACTTGAAACAAATGATTAAAGGCATGGCCAGGCAACAACAAACTGGTAATAGAAGGGGAAGATCAACAATTGATGAAGTAACTGCACTCAGGCAGATGACTGAGACAGAATTGCTGAAATACTTTCGTCGCTCTAAACCGAGTCTGTGACTTGATCTGGGGTCTGGAATCCCAACAGGAGTATTAAAGGCGTGAAAAAGAACCGTGAGAGTAAACCAGCTGGAATAACAAATAAAGCAAGATAAGGATGCGCTGTCTCACGTGCATTGATATAAAGTATTCATGAAGCAGATAACATTTAAGGTGATGGATGATGAAAAGCAGGGAGTGACAGTGGGTGAGGATGTAGTGCCGGATTTAGGTCAGGCCGATGGTAAACCGCTGATTGCTGACACTTCTGATTCAGTTGCAACACAGCAACATACGTATGGATGAATCAACACAATGTTTGACTTAAAAGCTGCAAAAAAAGAGAAAAAAATCATGGTAATAAACTGCAAACACGTGTCGACATAGGATAATGTAACGAGTGAGAGTGACTAAGATCGTAATACCTGGGAGGTAACATAACACATGAGAGAAATGCTGTAATATAAAGGATATAAAGAGAAGGAAAACAGGAGCAATAACAACTAATAACATTCTAATAACATCTTAGAAAAAGGAGAGAAGTATCATAGAGTATAAAGAGGAGGAAATTCAGTGTAGTAATAACTCCACTTTTGTATAAGGAGCCTTAACTGGGGCATTAATAAAAAGAGACGAGAAAAACCTGATGCCACCAAAAAAATTTGCTGGTGAATGTGTGAGCAATAAGGGAATAAGAAAGGTCAACCCTCAGTAAGAGAGAAGAAAAAGCTAACCAATATTGAGTTCAAGGTACGGAAGGAGGCATATAGATTATAAAGGTATGCCAGAGTCCGGCAACACGCACGGAGTGTTGAAGTCTCGGCATACACATAGTTGAAGCTGAACAGAGCGTCTGTCTCTTCCTGACGTGACAGAAGCCTCGGTAAGGTTTACTTCAGGTGTCATAAAACATGTCTGCTGCTGTTCCTCTATCTACCTGTTTTTCCCTCACTTACCAACAGTTCTCGCCCTATTGCAGTATCAAAGAAATATTTAGTTTACGTTATCGGGATTACTGGAACCCACTTGGTCATGTTATATCATACGTAAACTCACTTAGTGTCTAGTTCGGGCAAAAATGAACTTCATATATAGCCCAACAGGCACATGATGTAGATCTTGATCGGTTCAGCTACGGTCGTAATAATTTGATATTTTTTATTCTATGCGAATACCATTTTCTATCTCAGTTTTATTATCTTGATATCAAAGATCGCAGTTGTAAGAAACCTGCGTCTTTATATCAGATGGCTGCAGCTCTGCTCATGATCTCCAGTGAAGCGACATTTGTCATTGTTGGTTGGTCCTGTCATCTCCACGAACTCCATGGTGATGAGGCCTCGATCTGGTGTTGTGAGAATCATCATGCTCTCTTTT
>JAUUDY010371956.1:0-20135 GCA_032361765.1 Panulirus inflatus
GGCGCACATCGTCAACCAAGTGTTGCTGATAGATAACTTTCCCACAACGTGTCTTTTCCCAGTTTCTCTCGACTGATGGAACGCAGTCCCTCCACAACTATGTTGCCGAGTGGAGGGAGGGAGGGAGGGAGGGAGGGAAAGGCGCAGCTATAAATCTCTCACAACCAGAACAACAACAAAGGTTGACATGCATGTCGCCACAGATTTTACAGCTGGTCTCGGCCAATGCCTGCAGCCTTCAAGCCTCCAGGACTTATACCAGTCTGCACTGCACGTCGCCCCGTTGTTGACAAGGAATCCGCACCAGATGGCAGTGTTTCTCTCTCTCTCTCACTCCCCAATTCTTGCTTCTCCTTTGTGGCTTTACGTATCTAGAAGCTAGACTTAAGCTGACAGAGTGGACGCTACTGTCCCACCTCAGTACAAACAGTCCCTGCAGGTGGCAAGGTTTGACTGTCCAACGCTAGTAACTGGCAATATGTAAGCCTGCTACACTCGAGGGGCCAAGTCTGTGAAAGACAGGGAAGATGGAGTGAATTGTTGGTACGTAATGTTCGCGGACTTACGTGATGTTAGCTCTAGCATCCATGCACACAAAGAAATGACTGAGGTTTTATCACTTTGAGTGGGGTCACTCATTTTGAGGACAATAATCCATTCGTTTGTGATTCCATTTGTGTGTGAGATAAGTCATTGTATGTCTCTCAGATGTTTTTGGTTATCACTATTCTTTTTTTTTTTTAGTTTTGTTCCATTTTATCTCTTTCTGATTGACATGGTTGACGTCGTGGGTTATGTTCATCATGTTCTCCTGAGGTTGTTCTCCATGTGCTTTTCAAAACAGATGTGTTATTCATTTATGTCCTGCCTGATGTCAAAAAAATATAATCTCTCTTTCGTCGGTGTTCGGTGACCTAGTCTTCTGTTCCTGTCTGGAAACTATTCAGGTTGGTCGTCTGGCCTTACGACACAAGATGTGGTGATTAAGGGAAGCCGGTCAGCAGTTACAGAGGGACGCCACTTGGCCTCAGAGTAATGCTATCGGCTTTGCAAACTGAAATACCTGCCCCCTCCTTTTTTATTGCCTGATTCCTGTACTGCATCCAGGTTCAAGATAATGGACTCAGCATATAAGATGCGAACTCGGATATCATGTAGATTTTCAAAGCAAGACGTGATAGCTTTCAGAAATGACTTAAAGTCCATAAAAGTCTTTTATGTTTTTTCAGTTTTACTGCCGCAGTTGTAGTTCTCTTGAGAGCAGATAATAATGCCCAAAAGACGCACGAATGAGGAGGCAAGCGGTACCTGAGCACACGGCCGACGGACGAGACGACTTCAGGCTCACACAATTCATCCATCTTGGAACCGTGAATGTACAGAGAGAGAGAGAGAGAGAGAGAGAGAGAGAGAGAGAGAGAGAGAGAGAGAGAGAGAGAGAGAGGAGTATGTAGACCCATCCTTGGTTCCACTTTACACCACTTGACAAAAGACGTGCTCAACACACGCCGGTTCTCCCGACTCTACTCTCTTAACCATCACCTCGATCACGCATGACACTTTGAAGGGATGTACGTTATACTGATACGCAACCCCGCCACCGTCACATCCTGCCGCCTCAGATCCCACGTCTCCTGGCTGCAGTTCGCTACCACATCTGCATCGAACCCACACACAGCTCGTACAAGAATAGTTCCCCCCATCCCATCCCAACCATAATAGAAAAAAAAAGCAATATAGGCTATTGTTCGACATTTGTCGTAGTCTGATATGAATGTGTTTCTGGAAAGAGAGCCAGTAAAGACAAAAAAAAAAGTTAGTCTAAAAGAAAAAACTTTTTTCAAAGTCAATAAGAATAGATTTTTTCAGTCCATAAATTTTATCAAAGTCTATACGAAAAAAAAAGTATTCGAAGTCTATGAGAAAAATTTATTTTTTCAAAGTCTATGAGAAATATTTTTTCAAGTCTATTATCGTTTCTATTTACCTTCTATTCAAAACGTTTTGAAACGCTCAAACTCCATCAACGGATGAATGATTTTTAGTGGCAATAAATGGGATTATCAAATAAAAGTCACCCTAATCTGCATTCTCCATAAAGAGTTCATTTACGCACGTCAAAAAAAATTTGCGACCATAAAAATTGGAAAAAAAAAAGCAGAAAAAATCCTGGGTCTCTGACTTGCCTCTCTGTAGAGATGTTTTCCTGATGTACATTTATACAGTCATCAGTGACGTCACTTATTCAGCACGCGTGGTTCCAACACAGTCATCTTTCTTCTGAAAATCAGATGTTTTCCAAAATTGGCTCACCTGTAATCTGGGATCAAGAGCTTCTTGTCAGTGAATTTCGTATTCTAGATCCATCTCTAATTCTAATCTGTCGACAGCCCTTCACTGTTCCCTGAGTTCTGGTTATCAATACGAACACGATCCTTCGCTGACACTTCTGTGTGAGAGTGAATTTCATCACTACTTCGTCTCCTTTCTCCCTAGCAATCAACCTGGCGTCTTAAATGCTCCCATCTTGCAAAGTCTTATAGTCTCTACTGAATTAAGATATGCATTTCACTATCCTCTGCAATCTTGCTATGGTATTACACTATATATTTTGCTACTTGTATTATAGTTCTAACGTAATCAACCCGTCAAATTAACATGATAGTATCTTAGCTAACGTAATCAACCAGTCAAATAGATACGACAGTATCTTAGTTAACGTAATCAACCAGTCAAATTAACATGATAGTATCTTCGTCAACGAAATCAACCCGTGAAATTAACATGATAGTATCCTTGTTAACGTAATCAACCAGTGAAATTAACATGATAGTATCTTTGTCAACGCAATCAACCCGACGAATCAATGCGATAGTGTCTTAGAAAAAAGATTCGGATAGTTATTTGGTTATCTTGTCTATCCTTTTCTCCTAGTGACTTGAATCCTATCCTCTTCCGATTGTTCCAATCTAGAGATCAGGATTGGACGCAATCACGACTGGGCGAGCGGGAGTCGAACCTCAGCCATCGTAATGACAGTCTGGTGAGTTAATCCAAGTCAATCCGTTCGGCTGGACGAATCCGAGTAGCTAGAGGAGTGAAACCTCTGCGTGGACGAATCTGAGTAGTTAAAGGACCGAAACCTCTGCGTAAGCAATGTGAATCCTTGTGTTTACGGTATTTGCTCAGGACTGAGACGCTCATTTATTAGATGCAGATTAGCACCCTTATTTGTACTACCGTAGGTGTGAGCGTCTCTAAGCTCGACATAGCCTGCCATATAGGCTTTATCCTCCTCAGTACCAATATACAAATTTCTGATTTGGAGAGCAACAGATGAGACAAAAGAGACTATATTTTTCTGAGAGATATTGCGTTCTGTGCGTCTTTAAAGATGTCGACCTTTCGTATATATATATATATATATATATATATATATATACACGTAGTTTGTTCTAAGGAAAGTGCATGAAAAAACATGATGCGGACCCATATAAATCTGCATTATGTTCGTGCACTTTCTTTAGCTCAGACGATGTTTAAAAAGTCATCAGCGTGGCATTCGAGCCAAGGTCTACGGACGACCCTAGATGGTACCGGCTTATGAGCCTCATTAGCATAATCACCCACCTCGCACAGGTTTATCAACAATATCAAATACGTAGTCAAGGGATGAAAGGAACGAGAATCCACAATAGCTGTAGCAGACTCGTACCTCAGCAGATGCGATACGTAAGGTGTACGCACAAATGAATATCACCAAGGGTAGCTGACCTTGGGCTCTCAGATCCAGATGAGGGACCAGCAATAAATTGGAGCTTATCGAGTGACGGGCTTCTCGCCCCCAACAACAAAAGGGCTGGATCCACTAATTGGAAAATGGGATGGAAAAAGTGGTAGAGGCAACAATACCCCCAGTAGGCTAGCCATGTTTCTTACCACCGCATCCCCCTCCATGTGAATGACCCTTTCTGCTTTCGTCATATTCCTCTGTATAATTGACGACAGTTTTACACACACATGTGGTTATTAGCGTGTAATGATTCCGATACTTAGAAAAGGGTTCGATTAAAGAATAATCAGATGTCGTTTGTGTTAAGGGTGATGTAAAGGCAGCCTGGCCTCATCAACTTTTAGAAATAAAGTACTTTCTTCCATCAGCCTGTACGCCATTGTTACTGTTTGTTTGCGAGATGAATATATTTTTGGACTGGCCAATGTGTCATGAAACAATGTACGTAATTGTACCTTTAAACTGAATTTTATGTTGCATTTCTTGCACTGTGTTTGCTGTAATTCGTAGATTATTAAAACGGTTTTCATGTAGGTATTTAAGGGTTTAACAATGAGTACATAAAATTCAGTGACTTACAGAATTTTGCCACATTGTGATGTGGGTAAAGACGTAACTAAAATTGTATATTTTAAAGTACTTGCGTAGGTATAGAATCTGTAGTGTTGTTTAGCCTTTCCCAGAAAGTAGATTAAGTTGATTGAAAGCTCCGTTGTGTGTATAACGAGTACATTTTAATCTCTGATAGACGTTGTACCCATTTCATTCGTTGATCATCGACAGATATGATTTGATTTCCTTAATTTTTGCCTTGTCTTTACAGGTTGACGGCAGCTTCAATTTCACGGAGAGCAATGGCGCAGGCCAGTGTCCTTATGATCCCAGACACAATTCTACCTTCGTCTACGTGGGTAAGTGATGCCCTCTTTTGAGGCAAGAAAAGGTCTGGTCCTTCTCAGTATAGATTATATACGATTACATATTCAGTTTAGGTCCTTGCTTATTTCTAAATTGACTGGATACTGAAAACAGACCTGCATTTTTCATAGATTTTGCTTCCTTGGACTGTGGCTTTGGAATGTTATTAAACCATCTTCATCAATTGGCTGGAGAATGTTTTGAGTATGACACTTTAGATAAAGAAGACGGGCACGTAAATACATTATTATACTTAATATTGTTTTGCTTCTTCCAGATGGTGAACTTTACTCTGGGACAGTGGCTGACTTCCAAGGGACAATTCCCCTTATCTTTAGACAGCCCCTTAAAACAGATCCTAATGACTACAAGCAATTGAATGGTAAATGATAATGACAAAGTTATTACTTATAACTTTGTGGGGAAATTCAGATTTTTTTGGGCTGCAATATTCAAGTCAGTTTAAGTCTAATTATTTTTGGATAGGTTTTTAAGATTTGAAACCAGATTTCCAATTCTGCATATGAACTGAATTTAATGATAAAAGAAAATGAATTCAACCTTGTGTATATCATCTGTACAGTAGGGTTTTTTATATTGTTATCAAAGAATTCTACATAGTATTCAATAATGATACCCTTTTCTCTCTCATCAGCTCCAGATTTTGTGCACTCCTTTGAATATGGGGACTTTGTCTTCTTTTTCTTCCGGGAGACTGCAGTCGAGTACATGAACTGTGGAAAGCGTGTGTATTCTAGAGTGGCTCGAGTTTGTAAAGGAGACAGAGGAAGCGGACAGCAACGTTTTAAGTTATCATGGACTTCTTTTCTTAAGAGTAGACTTAATTGTTCCGTCCCAGGGGACTATCCCTTTTACTTCGATGAAATCCGTAAGTTGTTATGGAGTGGCTGTTAGTTTTGCCCTTAAGTTCAAAAGGCAAGACCACCCCTTGACCTAGCAATTTAAGTCAGTGTTACTTGAGTAACCCCTTCAGGATACCTCCACACTAAAATATTAAATGTTATAGAATTGTTGATATTTTTTAATGAAATTATCTATACTTTGACTTCTACCCTCTTCTATCACTCAATCTGCAGCTCATCTTGACACAGCCTTCTTAATAATCTCAGACTTGGGCAGGATATTTCACTTAGGTAGACAAAATCTGGTTCATTTTTATGCCTCCAAAACACACTTTTTACCCATCTCTCTCGAAAATTCCTCACAACTCTCGTTTCTCCTTTGATGGTTCTGTAATTCAACCTCTTGACTTGGTGAACATACTGGTAATACTCCACTCTTTCTTGGAAACCCCATATTACAGGAATAGCTAGGTATGCCTCCAAGAAACTGGGTATTCTGATAGATGTCGAAACTTCTTCTTTTCTGAACAATTGCCCCGTTTATACAAGGGATTGATTAGTTCTTGTACAGAGTGCTGCTCTCACATTTAGGGTGGTTCAAGCTCTTCATCCTTACTTGACAGAGTTGGGTCAAAAGCAGTCTGCCTTATAAACTGTCCCAGGCTAACTTCCAAACTTGACCACTTGCCCTACGCTGCAGTGTTGGTTCACTTTCCATATTTTATAGGTATTACTTTGGTTTTAGCTCCCAAGAGCTGGCTGCTTGTTTGCCCACACCACTAACTAGACCACACAATACTCAGCAACCTGCTACATCGTATGATTATTGTTTGGCCATCAGCAACTTAAGGGTGGGCAGTTTTGTTACCTGCTTCTTTCCCCACACATCAAAGCTTTGGAACTCTCAACTTTCTCACGTCTTTCCCAGTAACTATAACCTGGCACATTTCAAAAGATATTTCACTTTCTCAAAAATTCATAAATACTTTCCCTTGTCATTTGTCACCTTATCATAATTCTCTCCATATTTCAATTAAGGCCCAGCCTTGATGTGGACTTTTATCCATGACTGGAGCCTTCAACATCAAAAGATAAATACAGCCTCATGAAATTATTTTGTTTAAGAAATACATTGTTTTTTATAGATAGTCTGTAGTCACAAGTTTTATACTATGTACTAATAGCAAATTTTCAACATTGTATCAGAGTCAACAACAGATGTCATCTCAGGAGTTTATGGGGGTCAGAGTCACAAGATCATATATGCAGTATTCACAACACCCCCCAACTCAATCCCAGGATCAGCTGTGTGTGCATTCTCCATGCGCTCTATTTTGGACACCTTTGAAGGGTCGTTCAAGGAACAGGAATCCCTCAATTCTAATTGGTTGCCAGTCCGCCAGCCTAAGGTAATAGCTTCTGTTTGAGATGATTGCAATGACTTTCTCACAGGAGAATAAGTTTTTCCATAAAGTTTTTTAGCTTTCCAAGAAACCTGCATTTAATGCACAATTTCTTTATGACTTTTCCACATATTTGAATACTTAATAGGTTAGAGACTAATTTCTATCTATTAATGTTAATTTTGATGATTAACTTTCACCAACACAGGTACCAGAGCCCCGTCCGGGAAGCTGTGTTGAAGACAGTCAGACGCTTCCAGAATATAACATTAACTTTGCAAAGACTCACCCACTGATGGATGAAGCTGTTCCAGCCTTTTTTGGTCGACCTCTTCTAATGAAGGCCTCATTTGAGTAGGTTTTCTTTTAGATTTTGGAAATCATAATTACTGTTACTGTATCTGGCCAAGGGATTTGATTTCGCATGAGTATATTTAAGACATGATTTGATTGGTACACTTAAATAAGGATGTACAGTGAAAAGTAAGGACTGAAGTAAGCATTATGAGTATATCCAAGTTGAAGCTATAATTATCAGACAGCGGTAAGTTGGGTCAGGAATAAGCACATAAGGATGTGCAACCAAGTTTAAGCTGTATTTATGGCAGTAATTTGAATTACTGGTCTTATGTTGTAATAAGTTATCTGCTTGGCTACTCTGTTTGCTGAATATTCTTTAAGAGTGTAAGTACTTATGATGATTACCTCTGCTTCTGCTAAGATTATATCCTACTTCAACATCTTGTTACTCTTAGCTTGTCAGTTTTACCTTATTAGCTGTCTCATTACCCTTATTCTATGGGAAAATTATGGAAACTACATACAAATTTAGGTGTGTGATGTACTATGTTACTGATGCTTGAAAATAATTGTAAACAAAGCTATTCTGCGATTCCAGATATCGTTTCTCAAAGCTGGTAGTCGACCCACAAGTTACTTTTTTGGATGGCAAGACTGTTGATGTGCTCTTTATAGCCACAGATAATGGCATTATCTTCAAAGCCATCAATACGCAAGCATCTGAAGGCATTAAGTAAGTATCTTGTCAGATTCTCTTCTGTAAATCCCTCAAGAATGGCTAGGACATACAGGGTTCATGTTGGATGCGCTTTTATGGATACATCTATTAAACTACGGTTTCTTTTAGTGTTTCCTTTTCAGGTATGCTTTCAGAGGTAATTATGAAATTCTCTGAAGACCAACATCTGAGATAGTACCTTTATAACCTGAAAACTTGATCCCTTTTTAACAATTTATGAATCAAACTTGTTGGCTTTTAAAGCTTGTCACTTCATGTTGGAATAATACTGTATGAGGAAGTATTCTATTAGTGTTAAGCCTTTACCCCAAATGGAGGTGATTTTGACAAATTTTTCATGCATTGATACCAGTTTTCTTTCACACCACTCTCAATCAGTGTGTTTAACTGGGTCATGAAAGTAATGATTTTGAGTACCACATCATCACCTCAGAAGTGATGACTGATTTACATTTCATGCACTTCTTTCATTGTAAAAGACAAATGCCCCTCTGCACATTCTTTAGAGCTTTTTTCTTAGCCTACTTATGCCTTTGTTAAAAATCTCTATTACACATTCACATTTCTCTTCAAATCTTTACTATGTCACCTTCAAGGTATATAGTAATCTTTCTCCAAGCATTCAGAATCCTACAGTTGTATATACTATACCAACTAAGCTAAAGATTTCTAGGCTGTAATTCTTGACATTGTTTTCACTGTTTAAGGTTAAGGGTACTGTGAATAAGGTCTCTGGCCTACATTAAAGGTAGAGTTTTTATTGGAAATTACACCCCAGAAAAGAGAGCTAATGGACCAATTCACCTTGAATATTTATAGCTCTCTTAGTTCACAAGAGTTCCACCCTTGGTAGAGAAAGATTTTTTCAGTAGTTCAAAACTCTTATTTTTTCCCCGTTGATATTACATGAATATTTTTTTTATTCTCTTTGATACTTACAGCAGTATTGAGCCAGTGGTGATTGAGGAGATCCGTGCATTTGAGCACCCACTTCCCATCATGAACCTGCAGATTGCACAGCATGCTGGGGGAGAGAGCAGGCTTATTATTATCACAGACGATGAAGTAAAATCCATTCCTTTGCACCGCTGTCACAGGGCTACCACCTGCAGGTAAGTTTTCCCTTTTCTTGTTTTCTTGAAGGATGTTAGATGGATCATTAGGGGCTTATCACAGGGGTGGACTAGAGAAATTACAAACATTTTTCATTTTCCAGAGAAATGAAAGTTGCTGTAGTCATTGTTTTTTCTTATGTTTGTTTTATCTTCTTTTCCAAAACAGTTCAACAGTAGATTTATATATATTTCCATGTGAAATCGTAATTCTGGTAATGGTATAATGCAGGATATTTTTTTTGCTAAGCCAATCACACGAAATATTTGTATTGTGCATGGAATGTTAGAGAATTTATATTACAAAATGTTTTCCTCATGCAGTGATAATTGCTGATTTTTTTCCTTTTTTTTCATTATTCTTTACATAATAGTGCATGCGTAGGGCTACAGGACCCTTACTGTGCCTGGTATGAGGGACATGGACGCTGTGGCCCACTTGGTGCACAACTTAATGGACCAGTCTTCCAAAATGTTTCGGGTCATCATTATCATTGCCCTTACAGTAAGTACTTGCTTCATTGGCATGAGAAACAAATAGGACAAATAAATGAGAATTACTTTCAGTTTTGTGTACTAAAATGACAAGTGTTTGCTTTTGATGTTATTGTGAATGTCTTTAGATGTTTAGATAATTAATAATGTTTTCTCAAAATGCTACATATATGTTCCTTTTTTCCTTTTTAGAATAGTATGTGCAAATGGTGGGGATTCTGTTAACTTTTTTGAGAATACCACCAAGAGAATGAATCCATGTACAGTGGTAAATTCCCCAAAACGTGCTTTAATAACCAACCGTATGCTTGGTAAAACATTAACTGTGTTTGCCCTCTCAGTCTCCCCACCCCCCTTCCATATCATTGCAATTACTGATGGGCTATTATTACCATGCTAATATGCTCCGTTATTTTGAGTTGTCTGTTGTATAGAACTGTCTCCTAAAGATGCAATGAACTTGGTGATATGTGTGATGGAGTACTAGCAACATTCTTGGGTTTATTACATCATATACCTTCAAGTGAAAACTCTTAAAATTCATTAGATATGAATATACTGTCAAACAGTGTTTGAGTCCCCTTCAGTTGCTGGTATTGCATTATTAAGTTTGTCCCAATTTATGCCTTAAGAGTTGTGTGTATGTGATATAGTTTGTAACATGCATCAGACTCATTGTTTAAACTTATGCGATAGTCCCTCATGTTTTATTTAACTTTATTAGTATGTGATAATTGGCCATAGATAGTGAATGTTCCTTTGCCAATAATGTCTTGTTGCATTTGTGCTTAGCATGGCCACGCTTTATTACAGGCGCTGAAAATGAGGTTTACAATCCATCTACGCAGATACAAACAACTGGTAAGTCTGTTTATAAGTTTGTTTCTAAAACACTTTTTGGTTATATATTTCACCAAATATGAAATTGATTTCTTAAAACTGCTTTAGACTTAATTAATCTTGATTGTTGATTTTCTTTATTAAGGAAGACTGCATTCTTATGAACAGGACATAATACTGTTATAATAAGTATGCGTATGTAACATGACATTTTCATGCCAGGCTGATGAACTTATTTTCTTTTTATTTTACACATTATATAATTGTAAGCATTATTCCTATTAATACTGGTATGTTGTATTTAATCATTTCCATTTGCACATTTCACACACAGCACACTCAGATCTTCCAGTCTCTGCACCAGAGTTTGCACACATCACAAAACCCTAGCTTATTTACCAGACTTTATTCACTATGAAGCAGCATAACCCTGCTTTATTACCACTTATTATCTGACTTTAGGATTATCATAGCTATTCTTGTAACCATAGCTGCTGAAAAATACTGTATCACTGTTTTTTTTGCCATACTGATTTAATTGATTATCCAATACATCTGGTGTTAACTCTTGCTTGTTTGTAGAAATCTAAGAAACAGTCTCATTTTGTGTTACGTTTTGTTAACTAACACCCTAAGTGTGTGATGAACAACTTTGAGTAGCCTTGACAAAATGGGATTTTCATTTAGGAAATAAATGTTTATGAAATTTGCGCTGGTGTATGAGAATTCTGACAAAATTATACACGATTTTTATGCTCTATCAAACTGGGTTGAATGTTGATATGCTTTTAATCAAATATCCACTAAAAGACACAGTTCTATGACAGTGTACAAGAACTAAGTACAGCCATTAAAATGCTTCGTCACATACAAACATCGACATCTGATGGAAATTTTATATTGACAGCATCAAGTTGTGGTGCAAATGAACACTCACTGGATGCATTTCTGTATTACTAGTCATCATGACATAGGGTATTGTCCATCTACCATGGGATTTATCTAATTGCCATTCGGGTTATGCTCCACTCACAGAGGCTCCAAGCCCCCCTGAGGTAGAGACGTGTGCCCCATGTGTCTGTCCTGAGCCTCCCTCCTCGCGTCCGCCCCCTGTTACTGAAGTTATCCCCACAGAGGGTCAGTTATGCAGCACAGTGCCCACACAGTGCCATCTCTTTTCTCCTCATTAATGTAATTTTGATCAAAATTAAGAACACCAAGATTTTTAATTAATTCACTGTTATGATGTTTAGGTATTCTTGGTTATTACTTGCACATACTTTAAGCATGAGGAAAGTATGAGGAAGATTATTAAATGGCATTATGTGGTTCAGATGTTCTGCTCATAAGTTAGACTGAGCATTAATGAATTGGAATTGGAATTTCAGGTGGAAGATACACATTAATCATAGGTGTACCATGCCCTACTAACCCTGCATGAATATGCTTATGAGGTATTAGATGCCTGGAAAACTTTATTTACTTGAAATCCTTCTTTATTCTCTCATTATACCAGCTGAAGATGCCTACTTCAAAAACTGCTACTGGACAACAGCATGGGGTTTTCAGGTTCCAGAAATAGGTTTAAAGTAATTTCTTTTTATATGATTGAATGGATTACATTAGTAAACTTTGAATTTTGTTACCACAAAGCAAATTTGAATATTATGCAACAGTTATTTGATGCCTTAAGAATGGTTCTTAAATTATTTTCTTCACCACAGGGTTACTCTTTTCTTGCATGACGGTGATGGAATCTATCCCAGGCTTGTGTCATCTTTTGCTTGTAGCAGAACCTGGAGGCTTAACCCTTGTCTGACCTTCTGACCCTTTGTGTCTGCAGGGTCAGTGGATCACTCAACCATATATGATCCCCCACTGGAAGAGGATTACCCATCCTTGGAGAATAATAAAATCCCTCCACCATCACCAGCAAAAGAAAATACTAATCCCAGCAACAATATTCCACTTGGTGTGTCTGAAGATGGAGACATGCCTAATGAAATCCTCCTTAGCACTCTGGGACGTGAACCTAACAAAGAAGTTGGCATCGCATATGCTGAAGGCGGCGTTACCGGTAAGCCTAGTCCACAACACCTAACAGGCAGGTCATGGGATGACATCACTAAACACTTTCTAATATGGGCTTGAACAGGACGTCCTACTGGAATGATGTTTACTCTGTCCCAGGGAAAAAAAAGCCCATATTAGGATTCCCTTTGTCTAACTTAATCACTCACATGCTCTGAGACCCCCAGCTACCCCTTTTCCATGTAACATAATAGACTGACAAATCAAAGCATTTTGTGTCCTTTGACGCCTATACAGTCTCCCCTCCCATGCCCTTGAATGCCATTTTCTGTGTCTCCCTGACCAACTGTTAGTTGCCTGCCCTGGCCCGACCCTCACTGTCAACACCGACTGACTGCTGTTTTAGAATAATGTAGATTCCTTCTTATGTAGCATCCACTTCCCTCACTGCTTTTAATTGTTTTGTTTATTTACTAATATATTTTCTGTCAGTGTAGGTGATAATGCAGACTAACCTGTGAAGATGTTTAATGGAGTGTATTGCATGACATTCTCAGTTATATTTTTCATTCAGCGTAAATCCACACCACTAACAAAATGAGCTTTTCAAAATTGCATATGCATCGGAATTAGTTGCTTACAGACACATGTCATCTTTATTGATATGAAGATAGTTTGTAGCGATAGTAATACCCTTTAGTCATTTGGAATACATTAGCACTCACCCACTCAGAGCATTCCTGTTACAAAATTATTTACATTAGTTAATTAGATGATAACACATTAGACTGAGTATTTTACAGCATGGCTTTTATCATATACAGTACTGTATGATGTAATGCTAAGCATTCCAAAATTTCAACATTGTAAATTTAAAAGACAAACACTGATGTTAATGCAACTGTACCCAAGACTGGACTACATGACTGAGTGATTCTTTAATAATGTTAAATCTTGTTTTTGTGATTGATAATGACCATAGGAGGAATAATACATTATTAATTTAGCATATTGATTTTATAATTAAAAACTAACACATACAGTAATATGAACAGGGTCCATCACATAGGTTGTCAGGAATCTTACGAGAATGATAGCAGTTTAACTAGAAAGCTTCTCAAAGATTTTTGAAGTCACTTCTTTCATTGTTATAGTTTTTTGTAAAATATGATGAACCTTGATATTAAATAACTTTAAAGGATTTTTGTATCATAAATTTTTATGTAATTCAGTGTTTTGTGTTTAGTGTTTTTACTCTCTCCTTCTGCCTGCCTTTTTCATCTGTTGCAGAAAGTTTTATCTCTATACTGTATTAGCTTTATTCATTACCAAAAAGCCATCGTAAGTGTATTGTCTTGCAGTCTAACATATATCTTTTTCTTCTGAAAGTAGCTGTAGGCCCTGATTTACTTACAATCTTCATCTTCTGTGTGTTTTCATATTGACTCATTAACCAGCAGTGACTATTGCCATTAAATTAACATTTCCTGCTGTACTTTACCTTACATCACCATATTACTGTAACTAGCACCAAAGCAGTTGGAAGTAGATCAGATCTTGTATAACTCTGTATCACATATACTAACTTTAACTATATAATGTTTCATATTTTTATGCTGAAGAGATCAGAATTATTAAATTGCCTCAGTGAAGCATGTAAACTTTAACATCAAGCTGCATAGGTTTTCAAGCCTTCGTAATTTTTACCACTTTCTCAGTATACAGTTAAACTCTTGCTTTGCAATGAAAACTTTTATTTAGAGCAAGCAGTGCCAACCCTCTCTGCAAATTGAGTGCTGTGCTACCTTGACATGCACTGCTTAGCATGGGATGCTTAAATGCTCCAACAATTTAAGCTAAATTTGTAACAATTGGTGGTGATGGTAGCTTTTGCTATGTATCTTTTGCCAATATTTTCCCCCTTTTACCTTCTCACATCAATTTCCACACCTATGGGCCCCAAAGGTTTTATGAAACATAAAAAAGGAAACAAAGGCAAGGCAGGCAGAATGGACTAGGCTTACAGTTTGAATCCAAAGTAATAATTTAGAAGAAATTGCATTACAGAATTTGCTCATGTGAGTGGAGATGAAAGGAGACATCACTTGTTTCGATCTTGTTGTGCTTAATGTAGTTCCTGAAACATATGATAGTAGCATTAGTTAGGATATATTCTTTTTCTATTTTCAGAGGAGCCATGGAATAATTTGTTTAATGCCTAAAAAAACAGTAAATTACCTATTGTGCTAACAAGTCTTGATTGGTTTGTTGGTGAGCTGTAGTCTCTTTAGTTAGATTCTAACCCTTTGCTTTACTTAAAAACATATTCCATAACATTTCCTCTTTATGTAAAGGTGTCTTCCATCATACAATCCTAGTTGTTATCATATACCAGAGCTCGGATCACTTTTTTTGATAGTTGCCTCCTGTGTGTAACAACCTTGCTCATTATTTTGCATCCTTTTTATTTTCAAAAGCCCTGTTGAAATAATTAAGTCAGTAGCAGTGTCACCTTTTCCCATGTAAGAGCAGTATGGTACATACAGATTTCTCTTCACTTTTTCTCAATAGCCATCTTTACACTTTCACAGGTCATGATCCAAGGGGAGTGCTCTTAGATCCTGATTGTCATCTGAGGAAAGCAGTCATTTCCTACTTTTTAATTGAAATAAGAATATGTCAAAAGGATTGTCATTATCATATCAAGGAAAACAGGAATACAGTAGCAACCCCACTGACAAGAAGGGTTATCTTTGTCTGGATTTGTAGATGTGATAAAGTAACTGCTGTTTAGACACAGATGATAGTCGCAAGTCATTGGAAAAGTTGTAGAAAAATTTTACTCTCAGTCAGATTTTTAGCTAATTTGACCCCCATCACCCCATATAATTTGAAATTGTGGTTTTGATGTATATTCTTTCTCTGAAAAAGACATTTTAAACTTTATCTTCAGAGCTCAGCTGCATCTTGGCATTGTGATCTGGATATATATAGTAAATGTTGATTTTGTAACTCCAGTGTGATATACTGACTCCTGGTGATCTAGTCTTTTAGGTTTGGTGACCCATAAATGTGACCACTCGACCACAGTCAGCTGATCGTATATTTTTTAGTTTTAAGATAAAAAATGATATTTCTATTTTCCTTTTACAGGATCCTAAAGTTATGTGCTATCAGCTCACACAATTCAAAAACAATAATAAAACCAGTACAAAAGCTAATACTTTGTTATTGTCTCTATACAGGAAAAAAGCAGGTATGAAGAAGGGACTTTGTGTATCAGCAAAGCTCACCGATAAATGGTCTTCAGTTACCCAGATTATTTTTATATTCCAGCTGTGAATAATACTTCATTGAAAACAGGGCAACAGGCATGCAGGATGACAAGTCTTCCATACATTTATTTTTAACTGAGAATTCCTGCCTTGATCATAAATCTCATGATAGTTTGAGATCTTCAGTGACTCTTCAGAGTTGATGTCTCAAGAATTATTCTTTTTGATCCTTTGTGATTAATCTAATTTATACTATAAATTTTGCCTTTGTATAAGGTCCCACAGATGCAACTCAGCTCTTAAGAAGTGAAGCAGTGTGAATAATTTCCCTTTAGTTTTTCTTTCTTTTTTTAGACTCCAGTCACGGACAAATTTAGACTCCAGTCACGGACAAAAGTCCACTTTCAAGCCCAGCCCTTAATTGAAATAGAGAGAATTTTGGAATGGAAAAAGACAAGGGAAAGTATTTACAATTTTTGAGAAAGTGAAAAACCTGTTTGAAATGTGACAGGTCATAGTTAATGGGAAAGACATGAGAAGGTAGGGAGTTCCAAAACTTCGACATGGAGGGAAAGGAGCAGGTATCAAAGTGGCCCACCCTTGTTGGGAATGTAATTCTTATTTTGTATGTATGGGATATGTATGTCAGAATCATGGACAGCATGGAACTTTGCAGGCAACAAACGTTTATTTGGAAGACCAGTATCAGCAAGAATTTGTAAATTTGGAGAAAGTAACTGAAATTGCTGGATATGCATGGATGTAACCAGGATGAGATGGGTACTGTATTTTATGCAAGGAACTTGGACATTCTGGTTCTTAATGAGACAAACTTGAAGGGGAAGTAAATACAATGACACTAGTGAAAGGAGGAAAGTGAAGGAGAGGGTATCACTTTTGATGAAAGAGCTGTGGGACCGTTTAACCCTTTGGCCATTGTACTGATATCCAGCTGCATTCACGAGGAGTGTCAATTCTCAAGTTAAATGTGAAAGTGGTGATTGGTGTTTTTATACTACTTTATTATCAAGCCAGAACTATAAAGTTTCCATGTCTGGCATTAATATTTCTAACAAAATAGATGATGCAGCTAGGGTTGATAGTAAAGTATCTAGGGTCAGATGCTTGCAGGATGGCATCAGTTTCCTCAGGTGAAACATTTCTTGCTCTCAACACTCATTCTAGTGAATAGATTGTAAAGGCAATTAAAAAATTAAAGAGTTTTCATCAAAAAATGTTTTGTTATCATTATAGCTAGTTATTATTCCTTTAATATCCTTCATCCCTTTAAGTTACCCATACCAACCCTCCAAATTCACATTTTGATTTATGTAGATATTTAGTTTTCAAAACAAGGCAAGATTTTTGTAAAAAAAACTTGTTTGTTGAGAGACTTTATAAATGCTTTTATGTTGAGAAATTATTAATGCTTTCCTGTCCTCAAAGCAGCTGCAAATCATTACATTTGCAGTCAAAATTTTAACTGCAAAAACTTTAATAGAACACTGCAAAAATTTATTGATGGTTTTCATGAGTCAATTGAAGACTTAGAGGTTAAAACACTGTTTGGGTATCCTAGTCATTCCTTTCTTAGCTGCTGTGATCAAGTAGTGGATTGACCATTCCCTAGACCTGCAATTGTAGATCCATTTGAAATGGAAATAGAACTTTTGGAGCTTCAAGAGGACGAGGGGTTTAAGATGTTAGATGCATCATACAGAGTTCTGGAAACGGCTTTCTCTATAACAGCACTCTGAACTTTGAAAATAGTCTATGACTCATGATAATGAATTGATGTATTCTGTGCTGAAGATCTCTAAAACACTGTCCAGATCTCATGGATCAACACCTCAGGAGTTCCTTTGTAGGCCTGGTAACATTTTGCATAGTATCAAAGATGGAGACTGAGGAGAGGAAGTCATATTGAAGGTTGTGTGAATAGAGAAAAATTGGAGAAAGTGAAGTGTTTAGATATCTGGGAGTGGACTTAGCAGTAAATAGAACCATGTAAGTGGAAGTGAGTCACAGAGTGGGGGAGGGGGGCGAAGGTTCTGAGAGCAATGAAAAATGTGTGGAAAGCGTGAACGTTATCTCGGAGAGCAAAAATGGGTATGTTTGAAGGAATAGTAGTTCCAACAATATGATATGGTTGCAAGGCATGGGCTATAGATAGGGTTGTATGGAGGAGAGTGGATGTGTTGGAAATGTTTAAGGACAATATTTGGTGTGAGGTGGTTTGAACAAGTAAGAAACGGCGATCATATATGAAAAAGATCTATATAAATTTTTATACTTGTTTGCTATTTTCTGCATAGCAAGTTAGTGCCAGGAACAGAAGATTGGCCTCGTTTGATCACATTTAGTCTCTACATGTCATATACAATGCATTAAATCCAGAGCCCATTCTCAACAGTCAGTCCCCACAGACCTTGACATGGTTTCCTTAAACTACTTCACATGCCCTGTTATAAATATGTGTTTGATATGATACAGGGGACTTGAAGAAAATAGATTTAAGCGTGGATCCAGTTTGAGGAGAGAGGGAATTAGACAGCTAACCTATCCCGCCTCTTTTAATTTGCAAATTGTATGAAAAATTTTCATGTGCCACATGGAGATTTCTGTGTCTGTTTTGTATGGTTTGAAGGTCTAGCCATACATGCATTAAACAAGTTTCTGAATTCATACTGAAATGCAGTTCTTATGCTCTTGTATTATTACCCTAGGTTCTGCATCTTTTGATTTTATTTATTTGTAACCAACTGGTGGTATGGATGTAGCCAAGGTTATATCAATCAATTTATTGTCTCAGGTCCAGTGGTTGGAGCTTCACTTGAGGGCCCACCAGTCTACTCTGCTGAAACCCTGGCTATTGCCGTAACCACTGCTTGCGTAGCTGCCCTTGTCATTGGCTTTATCTCAGGCTTCCTCTTTTCTCGCAAATGCAGAGGAGATGAATATGCTCACACGTACTCAGAGACGCCTTACTTGGATTCAAAACTCAACAAGTAGGTAACAAAATATGCATTAATTTTGATGTCTAGCTATTTTTTGTACTTGAGATCAGTGAAATTTAAAAGTTGGTATAAAAAAGATATTGACACATTTTCAAATTCTCTTTATTGTTGCAAAGTACCCTTCTTTCATTGTTTATAGATAATGTCACATCATAACTACTACTCTGTTTTCAGAAGAGACAATTTAGTACCTGCAGCGGACCCAAACATGTACACGGCCAACAACAAACACATCAACAATCTGGTGACTAACTACAACCCCAAGAACATCAATGGCAAGTCCAATACCAATACCACAACGGACAGCAAGCTGCTTAAGCCTGCCAAGTGTGCCTATATTTGAATGGGTGGGAATAGTCGCATGTTGTTGTTGGCCCATATGTATTCATTTTGATTTTTACTATGAACAAGCCTTTAGCATCAATATATACTTAGGCTTGTTGCATTTTGATCTGAAATTGTCTTGAGAAAATTTGTGACAAGACACAAATGCCTCTCTTCCCCACAACGTAGTCTTCCTCCTTATGACATGTTGTGGAAGGCTTGAGGTATATATTTTGACAATGGATGATCATTGCTATCTGTACAGCTCAGCCTATCATGAGTTTAGGAAAAGGTTGAATCATACACAGGAAACTACTTCAGTTCTACTTGATCCTGAGTGCATATCAGTAGGTTTCTGCTAACTTTGAGAAAGCGGTGAACATAAGAGAAAGTTGATGGAAGAAAAGTCATTAGGAACTTGAAAAAATGGAAAGACTCAAATTGTGTCTTAAGAAGAGGGCTTATATGATTTAATGACTGTTGCAGGACATTGTTAGCAGCTGCTGCTTGGACTTAGCATACAAAATGCTGAAGATAAAGTGTTGATGGTGGTGAAAGCCAAACATTCCAGTCAGGTGTTTACTGTGTGAAAGTGTTGGCCACAGCTGGAAAAACAGTTGAATGCATAACATTCTGGAAAATAGTTGAGGCTGAATATCTTGAAAGAAAAATGTGCACTTGTACCAGTAAAAACATGGTTTTATTATTTTTTGAGGGAGTGATGTGTACTGAAGTGTAAAAAGGAAAATTATTGGTGGTCTTATTATGGATTTCCCAAGTTTCAGATAAATTGAGGATTCATATGGTATGAACTGGCCTGATAGGATTTGAAATCATATTGCAAGCAAATCCAGAATAATATAAAACTTCATTGACACCAGGGGTCATCTTACAGGGGCAAGATAAAGAATATATATATATATATATATCCTGCATGTACTGCTGGTGATGGTCCTAGTAATGAAGCTCAAAAATTTTGCAAATTATTGTAATTACCTGTAATTATGTATGTATATATGTGTATG
>JAUUDY010371957.1:0-11402 GCA_032361765.1 Panulirus inflatus
GTGGGAGTAATGCCAACTCGCCATGATGTCCCATTGGTGAACCAAAGAGGCCACCACACTCCCTGGCCCTGGCTCGGCTGTGCTGTTGACCCCTGCTGGGTCATCCATCGGCAGCCAGGTCAGGGTTGGGGGGATCATATGTGGTGTCTTGGTGTTGTCATGCCACAGAGTATAACAATTACATGACGGTTCCGAAATGGTTCGTGACGCTGCGAAGGATAAGGGTCTACACACACACACACACACACACACACACACAGAGCAGAGAACAGACACATCGGGGTAGAATTTCCCCACACGACCAGACCATATCAGGAATTGTAATAAATCCTGCAGCCAGACACTGGGAATACCCTTACCTCCCTGCATCACGACACCCTCCCATCCTCTCCCTCACAGGTCTCTGCACCTGGACACTCCCTACCCGTCTCTAAACCTCCCTCCCACACCCGTACGTCACATCTCCCTCCCCGACCCGTCAGGATCCGACCTAACCTTCACCGTCCATTAGGCTATAATTATTCGATCTATACCCACCAGCCTTCACACCTCCATCTACCTCACCTTGCCTCGCCTAACCTCACCTTGCATAGGTTAACGGTGGAAGGGGTTTCTCTTGCCTAGTCAAGACTGCAACATACTAGTCTTATACATCCTGGTCTTCCTGTTCCCGCTTCATTACCTCAACAACAAATCTTTTGTTTTGGGTTATAAAGACACTCATGGCTGTTGTTAGTAATATGCCCTCGGTTCATTTTTGAGACCCATAGTGAGGAACGTCTTTGTTTATGAGTCCCTTCCCATATCACCAGCGATGGTAACAGAGGGAATTGTTTCTGTCTGTAATTATTTTCGTTGAGCCCAAGTGATTATACTTCATGCCATTTTTAGAGATCTTGACATTTAACGCAGTCATAAAGCTCACCCTGTTATAGATGCGCAAAGGACAGACGTTCCTCTGTCTCCTTGGGACAGAAGTAACACCTGGGCACCGAAGCCCCGAAGTGAAATATCTAAGTAAGCTTGAACAGTACACCAATATCATATAAAAGAAAGCATAGAAATAATCTTTTACGCCTAGTACGCCTAAGAGTAACTTTGTGATTTACTTTTTTGTGATTAACTCGCTGTGAGCATGGTGGCGGGAGCTGTACACTTGTGAAGCTATAGCTCAACATTTGAGTGGATTTACCTACAACAACGAAGTTCAATACGTCTGTTGTCATTCACAGTTTGAAACTCAGAACGATGCGGTTTGATATTATTCCCTTTGGTCTCGTTATGTATTGGTGTTATACATGCTTTAAGTATTTGTTAATGACACTACCCGAACTTCTCTATCTGGAATTATTAAACAATTCCGAATTCCTACCGTCCTACCGTCATTTATCTGTGATAGTGAAAAATAATTCTTTATGCTTGTAAAATGTACCTAAACATGTAACCACCAAATTCTATTCGCGTTTCATGTGGTCTCATTATTATTTCTGCATCACTTTGTCCATACTAATACTTGTTGATGCATGGAATTAGTCACTCATGCTCTAAAATCTACAAACATGCATTGGTTCGATAATTCCCATGTGAGCAGAATAATACCCTAATATCTGATATCTTTTGTCAACCAGTTCGGATGATACCCTTAGCATATCTATAAGATTTTCTGATGATATTAGTTAGGCCTTAGAGATATCAACGTTTTCTTTAATAGCCATCTGATTTCTTTTCGTTTTCTTTTATAACCATATATTATTTGGTAAGAGGCACCTCAGTCTCTTTAGTTTTCCGAATTTCTAGTCTGTATTGAAAATTATGTAAACATCACTGAGGTAGTGACTTACATTTGTCCTAATTGGATAGTTTCAGAGATTTAAGTCAACGAGTTTATTATGTGTATGAAACACGAGATGTAATCAAAATTACCGACCATATCGATACAACTGGGGAACACTGCTCCTTGCGAACTCCATGAAACCCAAAGTTAGTGATATTCTTTATTGTTTCACGCTGTGTTTACTGCCAGCGTATGTGTCATCACTTAGCTTATTTCCATAATTCCTAGCTCACATATAAAAGTACTTCTTGATATCTTTTTGGACAAGTTTCTTGCTTGATTTCTTGTTGTGACCTCTGGTTGTTCTGTCCTTGTATACTTCAAAGAACTCTTTGTTTGCAACATCATCAAACTGGTTGAGAAACTTGAAACGCTGAGTGTGTGTGTGTGTGTGTGTGTGTGTGTGTGTTTAGGTCATGTAGATGTGGAAGCTCATGAGTTCATCGGGAAAACCCATGGTTGCTCTTTTGCTGGAGGCTGTAACTGCCGAACTGTTCCATTGCCCTCGACTTGCAGCCATCTCTTGTTAAAGGTGACCTTTTCTTTCCAGGTTCTCGGGTACCCTTCACTGCCTTTACTCATACAGTGGGAAATATTTTATGACTGAAATTCATTTATTGGTCTGTCTGCGTAAATTATTATATCTCTCAGCCTAAGATATTGTTCCTTTCTGAAGAGCAGGGTTGCGAAGCGCAAGGATAGGTCAGGGGTAAAAATGCTCCTCCCACTCGCCACACCCCTCCTCCATATTATTACAAAAGGATTCCCAAGGTTATTCATCTTCAGGTGGGTTCTTGTCCCTAACGGAACAGGGTTGTGTTGTGTGATTTACTGTCGAATATTTAGTTTGCTTCTTTGGGAGACAGATAGACGGACAACAACGATGACAATTCCCTTCCGACTGCTGAACCGATGAGTTAGAAATATGGTTTTCTAAGACTTATGATTCGTTTTTGATAGAGTTGACCATAGCGTCTTTATAATCTTGAGGCTAATCGGTGAGTTACTGAGTGTCGCAAGTAGTCGACCAAACCATTTAGATTGCCCTTAGCACTTGGTTACTATACGGGATATGGCCCATGACGTATAGATAAAGAGACCCTTCTGACGACATTCGTTGGCGCGAATTGTTGAAGATGCCTTGTTCGTGTTGCTCTTCTCTGCATGACCCTGACAAGATCCCTCCTGGTTTCATTAAATGTGAATCTCACACTGGGAAGGAAGCTAGCCGTTCACCTCGACCTCAAGCTTGGGTCAAACCGGCAGGAGGTCATGGTGCAACATCTCTTCTCGGGAAATGACCGTTTTCCCAACAACTAGGAAATAAGGAACAGGCACATATATATATTTGTGTGTGTGTGTGTGTGTGTGTGTGTGTGTGTGTGTGTGGGGCAAGTGTTCATGTTAATCTTAATGTCAAGCTCTCACTTTAACGCACTGTTGTATGTAATTTGTGTAATTCTCTTGTATCTTCCCGTTCTATCCCCCTGTTTTGAAGTTCATTAAACATACATGAGGTGGATTTTTCTATTAGTTTGTCGTCCATCCATCAGCAGCTTCACCACCTCATCTTTACATCCTGCTTGACAACCCATCGAACTTTTGAGTTCTTCGAATTTTTTTTTGTAGAAGTTCAGATTTCCCTGGAAAACACCAATCTAGGGTGACAGTATGGTTTAAGGATGTGGAAAGAATGGATATGGGTGGATAATGAGCGGATGTATGTATGTAAGTTGAATCCAGTGGAAAGGGAGAGGAGGAGAAGAGAGGTGAAGCAATAAGAGGGAAGGGTAGGATAAAAGCACATCATGGGCGAAACTGCCTGTCAGTGGAAGCGGTCAAGCAAATAAGTAGTTCTTTAAAGTATTGATATAATGGCACTCTTCTTCTGGTTGACAAATGCATTATCTAAATGGTGTTTTCATCTGGAGCTCCCTTTTTTCATTGTTAATGGTTTAACCATACGTGTATCACAAGCAATAGTTTTAACATTCTGTAGAGCATATAAAAGACAGAATTAAAGCAAAGATTTGACTTAAAAGTATTTTCAGATCAGTACAACAAATATCTGTAAAGGATGCGGAAGAAGGGAGACGAAATTTTAAAGCATCAGTAAAGAAACTGATCAGTCAACAGAAAAGAATGTGATTACAATTTCAACGAGAGATTATAATTCGTTGTTGTCTCTCTTTTCATATGCCGGGTCCAACCTCCCATTCCCGCACGGGAACCCTCCCTCACCGACCATGTCACCCTTAGGCGATCATGTCCAGAGGTTCTTGGCCGTAACCAGTCTCATGTTGCTGAAACTTCTTATACTCACCTTGCACATATCAGAAAGTCACACGTTTCTTAAATATCGTAACGAAACACTCCCGTAAATCGACTTTTAAGGTGGATCTGTAAGCGAAGCAATCGCATCCTCTTCAATGTCTCACTAAAATGTAATTTATGATCCTGAAACTGAAGTGTTGCAACTTTAGTGACTTTAAGCCAAGTTGGCCTTTGACCCTAGAGCGGCAAGGCTCACCTCCACGTCATACCACAAGGTGGAGTCAGACGTGATCAGGAGAGTTCATGCAAGGACAAAAGACCTTAGGGGCTAGGTCAGTCCAGCACAGCATGGCAGTACCCGCACAGCGTGCCCATGTAACAGTAACCCAAGATATTACTCCAGCACCGCACCACAGACACAAGAAAGTTGATAATGATAGTAATAATAATTATCATATGATTTAGTAATAATAATTATCATATGATGATAATAACAGCATATTTTTGATAGGAGGGGCCAGCAGACAGGCATTCGTTGCTTACTTGATTCAATAATCAAACCTAGATATGTGACTGAAAGTGGTAATGTTGCATTGATATCAAGATGCATGATTATTTGTTTTGTCATACCGATGACGATACTGATGTAGTGTGGACCACAGTAATGCAATGCGAATTTTGACAGAAAACGGTTTTGCTTCTTTGAGCAGGTACAGAGGTGTTCTGATGATTATTTTTATTGTTCCCCAGTTGCCACACTGTGGTAACCACAGTAATAATGAACCAGGTGGGCCAAACATACCTGGGTTAGGGATAACAAGCAGAACGGAAATGATGTAGATTTCAATACTCTTTGCTGTCTGTAAAAAAAAAAAAGTTGGGTAATGATATTTAACATGTGAAGAACCTAGTCCTTCTGGCCTTATTTGGCCTTTTTCACCTTTGGGCTTCCTGTGGGTTTGGTGAAGATGTTTGGGGTGGACTTCGCTGATGGTTGTCAGTGCCTACAGGAATTTAGATTTGAGGCTAAACTGAAGTATTTATTGGTAGCGCTTGTTACGTAGATGGGGAATGGTGTAATGTTACACACAAACGTTGTTATTGATCAGGATATCTTTTTGAAATGTAGATGGAAGCAGAAAAATATTTAGGTACAGGTTGTCTTTTCCACTATTGGTCAGATGGATCAGGTGTATATTGCTGGATTTCATGGCTTTTAGCAGCTAGAATCCATTTAGCCTGAATCCTTACCATGCATCAAACATACAGAATAAGAAATAGATGAGGAACTTCAGTGGTGAACAGACTGAAGGAATTTAAGTTTTCATGAAGAAAAATTAAGGTCACTGAACAGACTTGAATCATGGGCTGACAAACCATTGCTGTTAAAGTAAATCTTAATTTTATGTAGAATAACATGAAAATTGGAAATATAGATGGTACACCAGTTGGAAAATTGATCGTATGAAGCTTGAGTTTAACTTTGTCATTAATGAAGACATTAAAAGATTGGAGAAAATCAGATTCAAAGGAGTATCATAACAGTGGACACTCCGCAAAGCTAAGCAATCCTGTTTAGTATACATTTACCTCTACTTTTTTTAGATGCATTGCTGTAAACTGCACATATGATAAAAGTATTTATTATTATGATATAATGTACATTACCTTTATCATCAATAAAACTTTACAACAATAAATATATTAAGTGTGATATAATACTGTACACAATGAATTTGTCAACAACACAACTATACAAGACTAAGTATATGTTAGTGTAACATACAACAGTGAACACACTTTAACAGCATTAAACATGTTAGTATAGTAGAGTACAGCACAGACAATATTTACCATCAACACAAAGCTTTATGACACCGCATAAGCTATTGTGGTAACATACAATATCTTTTTCATCAACTTACAGTCAAACTCCACTAACCACCTCTTAATTCAATGGAACATAGAAATTATGTAATATCTCGGTACAAGAAAGCTTATTCTGTTTATATTAATACTATATGAAAGAAAATCTTAACATATTTTAGGATGATGAAGATATGTAAAAAGTTAGACAATGTTTCCACTGATTTTTTTCATAATTTCTGCACTTCATACAGTCATAAATAATTTAATTTATCTTAATGCTTATGCTTTATGTACTGTTAGACAGTCCGATACTTTCACTCTGACTAAATATTTGTAATAATATCCTTTACTGATAGCTTTACTGTCAAAAATCAGCTACATTCAGTCAACTTTTTATATCACTTGTGGGGTTATTCTCACAAGTTGCTTTTGCAGAAATAAGAAATTTTTGTATTACCTGAAACTAATCATACTGTGTACCTCTTTTGAGTGACCGGTGATATAGTACCTCACGCTAGGTTTGTCTCTCCATTCAGTTCTTGGTTTCATCTAGTGTTGTTTGTCACTGCTTGTGCTTTCTTGGTTACAAAACACTGCAACAGTACAAAAATCTGCTCTACTTACCCTCTATATTTTTCAAACCCACCTTGTTCTTCACCAGCAATATAAGCAGCCAAAACCACAAAAGAAACGGAAAATGTGTCTGTACAGTAACAGAATACACACCCAAGGAAGGCTAACACATGGGACATGATAGGGAAAAAGTAATCATAACGTCCATCTGCAATGGGTTACTACTTTCTATTCTTTTCTTTTCCTGCTCTTTATATAGACCCATTCACAAATATGTGCTATTGCACAATTTAGGGTTAGTGAAGGTAGAAAAACTAAACAATACACTTAAGGAAGAGTAGTGAGACTTAATGCAGAACAACCTGCACAGGACATGTTTGTGCTTACTAAATGACAAGTATTTCAGCTTGATTATATTTTTTACATTTTATTCTATATTCTGTTTTATATTTAAATTTTCCACCAAGCTTTTTCACCTAACAAATGGTTCACCTTCATCTTGTTGGGTTTTAGGTTTACAGCACCTCAGGTCTGTATGAGACAACCTATCTGTTGCATCAGTGATTTCCACTACTTTGGATGGTTACTTTGAATGCCTATCCAAATCTCTATTCTTAGAAGAAAGTATATCAGAATATAGCAAGGACTCCAAGGTGCTGACATATGAGTTCACAAAAATCAGTCACACGTAATTTCGCCAAGTATTCTGTTGAGAAACTTTGGAAGCCTTCAGTACCTCTTCTTTAACGAGTTGGTGTCATTCCGCTGGAAAAAGTGAATATTGATAAAAAAAATTTCTGATGTAATATTCAGTAAAGACTGATGTTTATTACATGAAACTTATTCACATATAAATTTAAGTGTTTCTGTCTTCAAAATCTTCAAGTGTTTCATATTACAATGAACAGTTTCACACAAAGGAAATAGTCATGAATGAAATCAATTTCTTTTACTGTTTTTTATATACATGCACATATCATAACTGATTACAATAATTTCCATGTTACAGATGACATAGATTTTAGAGTACTTGAAAAACAGAAAACTAGTTCTGATCATAGAAAAATAGTTTGCTTTCTGGTAAAGGAAGCTTGAAGGATGAATGCTAAATTAATTCTGTCAAGTTCAGCTGAGCCTTGATGTTGAAAGTGCAGTGAATATTTCTTGGCCAGACTACCAAGCACTTGAAAGAAAAGTGAAAGTGATCAGTTCATCTACCCTCTTTCTGGAATCACTGAGCCCACTGACTACTTATGGGTGTGTCCAGTTGGTTGGAGTTCAAAACTGAGGTAAGAGGTCAGTTGTTTAGTGCATGCTAGGGTACTTGATTATGTGTATGTTTTGTCATTGTTATATTTCTTGGGGGGTGGGGTATCAAATGAATAGAGGTTACTGAAGTGTGAGGAAGGGTAAAGCATTTTATTTCTACTTGGGGGCTGGTGGTTAGTTATAGAGTAGTTTGGATGGGAGGCATTTAGTGTTGTGGTATAGAATTGAGTTCAAGCATGTTGAAGTGGGACTTTACTAAGAAGATCTTTATTTCATTGCAAAGCACATTAGACTGGCCCTTAATTGATCACATACAGCAAAAAAGACCTGGGTTTCAATAATAAAGAGCGGTAGTGAGTCTACATTAGCATAACTTTTGTGACCGGTCTAGTAGATGTAAGTCACATAAATTATGATGCAAACATAAATGAAATGATGAAACCTGTTCTTGAAGCTTCTGAGAACCAAATGCAATAAAAACTAAAATTTTCTTGTTTGCAGGCATTGAAAAGTTTGAATAACTAATTAGGCATAGGTGACATAAATCACCTGAAATTATTATTATTTATGTCTGCAATGTTAGAGACCACAATAAAATGTCTGATCTTGATTTTTTGTATGTATTACTTGATACAAACTTGGATAGGACTAATCTGGAGGCTAGATATCTAGGTTGTTTCATTTGCTTTGGGGGGCAGCTATTAATTGGCTACTGCAAAATGATGAGGGAATACTTCATAAACTTAAGATAGACAGACTTCCCATGTCATGATGTGGCTGCCTTTACAGGACAGACCTATTTACGGCACTTTCTTCAAGAACTACACAGTTTATAATGGATATGATAATAGATGATATAAAAAGATGTAAATAATCATAAGTCTCACTTTCTTTGATATGGGGGTGGATCTGGTCGAGACAAAGTAGCATAATCCTCAAAACGCCGACTGCTGTAAAGACAATCATTAAGAAAATATTACCAACACTGACATCGGAAATAACATGAAGCAAATAAAATATTATTTTCACATTTCAATAACTTACAAAGAAAGATGAAATACTTATGGACAGGTTTGTAATATATGGAGATGTTGTTCTTGTTCACAGACACAGTTAAATTTGAAGAATATACAAGTCAGTGTTATATGCATGTTAAGATTATGAGCTCTTATATAGTGTATATATGCTTTACAGCACCTTATACCAAGAGACTTTGTTCCTTTTAGCTTTCACATTCATTATCCTTACCTAAGTGTTGAATTTCTAGGAAGAGTAGAGGACGGGCTCGCTGTCCGTGATCGAGTGAAAGTGTCAGCCTGTGTCATTGTTGTAGCAGTGGAAGGATGAGGTGAATGTTCACGACCCTTTAAACTACGCAAAGCCTCATTGGCTCGATGGATGCTTGCATACTGAACCATCTGGATATCTTGCCCTGTTGGGATACTATCACAACACACTCATTGAATCGTCTAAATGGAGTGAGGTAAGTTTGCAAAGTTAATAATCAAAGTTTGGATTAATACTGTTTGATATAGGGAAAATAAAATTGTTCAGCTCTTAATATTAAAAAGGCTTAAGCAGTTCAGTGCAGGGAAAAGATTTTTCAACTAAATACTATATCAAATAAAACCATGAAGACAGCAATTCATGATACAACACTAGTAATCAAACTTATATCACACCACAAATGATACTAAGAAGATCAGAATACATGATAAGCATTACTACTCATTCTTCCCAGAAACAATTCTCTTCTTGTTTTTTGATAAATTGTTAAAATTTCTACACAGAGGGTCAGCCACAAAATCATTTGTCTATTGAAACACCTCATCAGTGAATTAAGCAAAGACTAAGGAGCATGTTAACAAAACAACAAACATTACTGATTTTGAAGTATTAATCTCACATTAGCCACAAGATAAACCAGATATTCTCATCAAAGAATGAATAATGCAGAGTTGTAAGAAAATATATCTTTCAATTCTGGGGCAAGGGTAAATCCTGATAAAATGGCATGGGATCCAATGCAGCACTAAAAACCATGCTATTGGTGAATTCACACTCTCACTTATTCTTGTCAGAATGTCAATTTCAGACAAGCAACAAAAAATTTGGTGTGTTCATTTACCTTGTTATAATTTCAAACATTAGTTCTACTCTAGATGTTATAGTCAAAGTTTCACTGCATCCTTTACAAAATCTTACCGTGGAAAATCATCAAAGAGTTCATCGAAAAAGACGCTGGATCGCTGATCCCTGAATTTTGTGAAACAGATTGTAAGAGAGCGTTTGTAACTGTTATGTAATGTTTTGATAAGCAACCTCTACAGTATAATGACTTGCAATTTATCAGTTTCCATAAAGTTTATCTCTTACTGATTATTTTATATTCTGTTATACATAATCGCTGTCTCCCGCATCAGCGAGGTAGCGCCAGGAAATAGATAAAGAATGGCTCATCCACTCATATACACATATATATACATAAATGCCCATATACATATCAACATATACATAAACATACACAGACATATACATATATACACATGTACATATTCATACTAATATGCACAGATTATAATTTAATCCATTATGAATTAATATAGACAGGTAATTAAATTATCAGATAGGCACTTACCACTGAACTTGCAAGTGGATTGGTAAGAAAGTAGACCTTTGTAAATCAAAGAGCCCCACAACTACCTAAGGTGTTAATGGGTGTGCTGTTGCAAAGATCTCGGTAAAAGTTTTAATCTTTACCAAAGCACAAGTACTATCAGTGCCATCTTCTATTATTTAGTATTTTTCTGCTCCAGAAAATAGCCAAAATAGGACATTTTGAAGTGCAATTTTCTTTTCAATCCATATGATGTATACTGCCTTTTCCCAAAGAAGGGGTTAATGGATGCAGAGTATTTTCAAAACATTTCAATGATGACAGTCCACATATCAAAATTTGCAAAACTAACATCACTGCCTACAATATATGATGAAGAACTCTTAATATCTGCATAAACTAATATATTCACTAAGCAATGGCCATGTACTTGGTACAGTCGAACCTAAACTTAGCATTTCATTATGGAAAGCCCATCTTTCTGTTTATAAAATGTAAATGTACATACTAAACATGCACAATCGCTGCTGTATAGTGAACAAGATATTCCATCATAAGCCAGTGGTAAAAACTCTTCCTGGTATATCATCATCCCACACAGTTCAAAAATTTAAGAGGAACAGGGGAGGAAATGCCACTTTATATTTCCATAATAGGGTAACTGATCTTGATAAAAAAAATATTTTATATATCTCACCATACCTTACTTGTTTGAGAAAGTTTGAAAAGTATATCTATTCTGGCTTCATAAATTATTATATCAAATAACAAACATACTAATTAAAGACACTGAAGTAATGAATTTATT
Source organism: Panulirus inflatus (assembly GCA_032361765.1). Classification (NCBI taxonomy): domain Eukaryota; kingdom Metazoa; phylum Arthropoda; class Malacostraca; order Decapoda; family Palinuridae; genus Panulirus; species Panulirus inflatus. Next base: position 11,245 of record JAUUDY010371957.1, read on the forward strand.
TCCAAAAAGTAAAGATAGAACAACTAAATGCATCAGTATGCCTTGTGCCATAGTACATCTTTAACAGTGACAATAAATCACTCCCTTTCACACACACACACACACACACACACACACACACACACACACACACACACACACACACACACACACACACA
>JAUUDY010372178.1:0-11402 GCA_032361765.1 Panulirus inflatus
TGTATGTACATAAATGCCCACACACGCACATATACATATCTATACATTTCAACATATACATACGCAGACATATACATATATACACATGTACATATTCATACTTGCTGCCTTTATCCATTCCCGTCGCCACCCCGTCATACATGAAATGGCACCCCCTCCCCCTATGCATGTATGAGGTAGCATTAGGAAAAGACAACAAAGGCCACATTCATTCACACTTCCCTTATCATTCACATTTCCCTTATCAATGACCTTTCTGCCCCAAAAGAACCCATCTAACTCTCCTCTCTTGTAGAGTGTAGCTTTAAAGCTGCTGGAGTCCCATTTAAGGGGTTCCATAGTTACATAATGTACTAATGATATAGATGGTTCTCCAAAAAATTAATTGAAAAGGTGAATCTGAACACTGTTGTAAGTGCAGTACCTGTTGCAAAATATTTGAAAAGTGGTGTATACAGAGTTTACCATTCTAACAAACAGATCTTAGTATACGGACAACTTTTATTCTTTGTGCTTTTGTTATGTGACATATAGCTTCACTTGGAATGCTGTTGAACATACTAGTTTGGATAACCTATTTATATACATTGAATCAGGCTCCCTGAAAAGCAAATGGAAAGGTATGAACATTTTGTCATAGATTACAAAGTGTGCTGTAAAATAATAAAAACAAAATATATGCACTAAGCTTGGCATTCTTGCATATTTTGTTTGGACGTTGATACATAGAAGCCATTAAAATGCAACCAAATTTAGAGTTATTAGCGACTTGTAAAATTAAGTAGGTTTATTTCCAAAAACTTTTGTAGGGATGAAACGTTTTCTCCACAGGATTAGAAATATTGTACTGTACAGATATCCAGATTTATAGTGGAGGCATCTTAATGCATCATGAGAAAAGTTAAACTAATAGCAAAATGAATCAGAATTATCAGATGATAGACATTACTGAGTATATGATTACCCATGGTGAAAAATTTTCTAACTACAAAATCTCATCTAAACATTCACCTTTGTTGATGCCTTACATACACTTCATGCTGTTTTTAGGGACTGTACTGTCTTGTAACTTAAATATGCTGATTCATGCTAAGGGGTGCTTTAGCCTCTTGTCTTGGCTTTCTTTTCATGCTTCAGTGACTGATGATGTTTTGAAATCAGAGTTCAGTTTTCAGCTACTATATGAAGTACAGTCATTTAATTTAATTGCTAATGTATATTGATGAACATTTCAACATCCCGCCAAAGTTAGATCATCCCAACACATTTCACTCCTCATTTGCAGTGGGCCTATTTCATCTTCGAGCCCAGTTTCATAACTACTATTTGGTGTGAAGTCCTCTCACTTGATGTGTTTTTGCATCAGTATTGTACCACAAGTATAGTCCCCTGATCCATATTTAATGCCTCAGACTTTTGGATAAATTTTCAGTCTTGAGTTCATTTCTCAACCACTGCTTGATATACGAGAATGTAACTTGATATGATGATGCATATTAATGAGCACATCGGCAAGTTAAGCTTTAGGTTCGAGTCCCATTTCAGCCATTCCTTGATGCATGGTCATACAACTTCTTGTGTTGTTACATTTTAATGAATGCTTTAGCATTTCATTAAAAGTAGGTTTCCCAGACCTACGTTTCATGGTGTATTAATTCTTGCTGTAATATTGGTCCAAGCCACGGAATCATGTTGGCTTACAACTTCACTCGCTGATCCACATTGAAGAGCACTTCAGTATCACTCATAGATTAGGTTGTTCTGACCTCCATTTCATAATTCTGTGACTTCAAGTAACTTTTTGGTCCTGTTCATTTCTCATTAATATTTGGATGCACAATCATGAACTAAATGATGATGCATAGGTATGAATGCTTCAGGATACAATAAAAAAGTATGCTGCCTTAACTTACTACATGCCTCATTAACGAAAGAAGTTTTAGGCCTGAATAATAGTTCATTGCCACTAATTTTTTAGTCATTTTTCATCGTTTGCTGATGCATTTTGATGAGTGCTCCACCATCCCACCAGAAGTAGGTTACCCTGACCTACATTTCACACTGTTGTGACTAGTAAATCTTTGAGATACATATCAGCTAATGTTTTATGTACATTATGTAATTTCATATGCATGCATGTTGATAAGTGCTTAAGTTAGCAGAATTCACCTTGACCATCACATCCAACCTCTATGACTCGGATAAGATTTACATCTGAGTTTAGTATTTAGCGTACTTTTTTATTCTTGATGTGAACATGGTGGTTATAATTAATGTTTCCTGTAAAGGATTAATGATAAACTTGCATGTGTCTAGTACTGTATATGATACGTATAAACATCACCGGTACACCTAATATATTGAAGTTGAATTGAACATGAAATATTATGGCTTTACATAAATTGAGTATGTTGGGGTGATTGTAGTGTACTTTCGTAAGCTTAGTAATTTATTTCATGGCGAATATGTTACAAATTTAGTAACTGCATTTATGTCAAGCATACTTTAGAAAACTGCTATTAGTAAGTTACTGTACAGATTTTCCCATATACTGTGAGTTTGGGAACCATTAGGACATCATGCATAGATACTCCACTTACCAGTGATTAAGAGTATTCATGCATAGGTACTCCACTTACCAGTGATTAAGAGTATTCGAATAATAAATGGCCATATTTTTGTTTTGAAATAGTGAAATTGAAGAGATGCTTGAACTGCAAACTAACATAAAATGCTGTTTTAGAGTCGAAATTCATAGACTTCATATTTTGATAAAACAAAGGACTTTTATACGTACTGAGAATTACTTTATGATGTAATTGATGTAGATAAAGATTTCTATGTTAAGGACACTTATTTTCATGAGACTTGTAGTCATTGCATTTGTTCAAAAAAGTAATTTAAAAACCAGTTTGAACTGAATATTTTTACATTAGATTTTGTTTCAGTTATTGCAGGTGTGGTTTCAACAGTGGTTCCAGATTCACCACATAAGATTTTTATTGGAGGTCTCCCTAACTACCTTAATGAAGATCAGGTATGTTCCTGCTTTGTTAACCTTATGCTACAGAGGGGGTGGAGAGCAGCCACATGGGCCCTGCTGTCTGTCAACTACGCAGATCTCCGTACACTTTCTGTGTAGCTATTCTACATCTTGATTGTGGGACCATCTTGGTATTGCTTCTCTACACCTCTGTTGCATGAATTCACTTTACACTTTTTACAATAGTCTGAGGATGTTAGTGTCCAAGCATTAAGCAGTGGAAGTTTTCAAAGGCGTATCCTTTTCTTCAGTAAAATCGATAACTTGAATGTAAATAAAGATTATGACAGTTAACCTATGTGGTTGTCTCTTGTCACCAAAATTGATAATTGTCACTCTGCCAATGGACATTTATTCAACCAGGCATTTAGTTTTAATTTAAAATTACTAATAAATAGTTTCTTTGCTTTGAATTTGTATTAGTATGAAAGTCAGCTTGGAGGCTTTCTCAAGTTATGGCAGATTTCGTGCATTACATGCAGCGGTAATTTTGCAATGAGAAAAGATAAACAGTAGTTCCCCATGATATTTGTGTGTAACTTAGAAGGTAAGTGGTGTCCCATTTTTTGTTTGGATAAGGATTCTCTGAATAAGGAATTTGCACTGTAGTCGTTACAATTGATATTTCCACTATTTCCAAGAAGGAGGTTCAGTATTTTCTTTATTATTTGCAAGGGAATATTTGCTGCTCAGAGAATCATTTCCATCCAGAATCTGTGTTCTACTTTTCAGCTGAAGGTGAACAAAGCAGCTTGTTAGATATTTTGGGCCAATGTGCATCTTTCTTCTCAATTAGACATGCACCTTCAGATTTGAGATATCAATGAACATTTTGTCCAGTAAGTTTTCTTCTAGATTAGGCCTATTTTAATGAAATTGGATAGAGTTGGTGCTGATAAGAGATGTAAGGATCAGGGCCCGAAACTTTAAAAGAAACCACCTGTATTTAATACCTAGATGTAGTAGGTCACGTATGAAATGGTTTGTAGTCTTCCTTCTTCGAGACATCAGAAGTACCCACTTTCCTTTAATGTATTGTTATAGCAAGGTCACAAATGAAATGGTTTGTAGCCTTCACCTTCACTTGTCCTCCCCTTCCTTAGGGAAGCAGTTAGTTTAGGATACCTGGTAACTGAGCAGTTTAGGTGCAGGAGCATTTAGAGGGTTGTTACTTGCAGAAGTAAATAAAGAATTAAAGAAGGTAAGTCTATAAACTTGAAAAAAACATTCAGCATACCTGAAAATTGTTTGATGAAAGATGTGCAGGCACCTGATCTATGCATGCTTTGATGCCAGTCAGAAAGATTCATGAAGTCCATGAATCTCCATTCTGAATGTAGAGTGTTGCATACCATGTATAAAGGAAAATCTTGTTGGTAGAAAGGGCTGGTCTTTTTTTTTTGGGGGGGAGGTGTCTTTCTAACTCTCAAACGGTGGGTCTGATTGACCTTGGAAAACCAATGAGGTTGCTAATAGCCTGACAAGGATGGGTATTTTAAAACCTTACACATCAGGTTATCAGTTGCCTTATTGGTCTTCTTGGGTCTACCACACCCAGGTTTTTAGGGAGGGATGCTATGAGAAACTTGAAGAAGTATCTGGATGGTGGACAGCTTTGCCGATATGTCTTGAAAGCTCGCTTGCAGATACATTTTCTTGTTTCCAAGCAAGAATATAGCTTTTTTTTTTCTGCTTCTCAAGGGACACCTTCTTAGGACCTGTAGTTAGTTACTGGTAGAAGAAAAATATCTGGAACAGAATTAGCAAAAATATCAATAAACACAAGGAATCCGAGCAAAAGTTTCTTCTTGCCACTAGCAATAACACATGGTAATTAAGGCAGCGACAATGTTCAGCTGACTTTGAGGACTGTACCACACTGACAGACATACAATATTTGCACCTTAAGTAAGGAATGGGATTTATGCAAATAACATTCTCACTCCTCTCTTTCTTTCAACTTTTACAGTAACTTGAATTTGCCACCAGTTATGTGTCATCAGCAAACAACAACAAACTTTCCAGGCGCCCTCACCCCCTACATACCTGACCCTCTCTCCAAGACTTGCATTTGTGTCCCTCACCACCCCATCCAAACCAAATTAAACAGCCATAGTGTCATCACACACCCCTGCCACACCACCAGTCTTTATGTGGAACCATTGCTCATTTCTTGATAGATGCTATTGCCACCGTCACTCATTACACAGGGATGACCACAAAAGCATGATTGCTAAACACTTTCATGAAAACGATCTCACTGTAAACCTTAGCATCACAGTTTTATTGTACCCCTCTTCTGATTATGCTACTCGTAGTCATTGAATCTCTTAATAGCTGATATTAAGAACTTTAATTTGCCCTCAGTCAACTTTAAAGCCCATCTTATTATCAACCAAATCACTATAAAAGAATTATCTAGAAATGATAACAAGAAAAATGGTCCAACATATACATATCTTGTTACCCAGGCTAACCCTTGCCATGCAACTCCCCTTAACCACATGGCACCCCCAACTCTCCCTTTAATGGTTACTGTCAGGCCAATGTGCTGTCTGTGATGGTTGATGCTAGATGGTACTTCTGTTGTGATGTTGGAATTTAGATATCTTCATTAGTTAATGGCACATGTACATATTCATACTTGCTTGCCTTCATCCATGCCTGGCACTACCTCGCCCCACATGAAACAGCATTGCTGCCCCTTGCTTCGTCGAGGTAGTTCTAGGAAAATAGACAAAAAAGGCCACATTTGTTCACACTCAATCTCTAGCTGAAGGCTTGTATAGAGCAACAGGTTGGGGAGAAGCACTGTGGATTGAGATGTTAGAGGATTTGTGGATCAGGTATTTGCTTGAAAAAATATGTTTGGAAAATGCTTAAAGAAACAAATGGATTTGTATGTGGCATATATGGATCTGAAAAATGCTTATGAAAGGGTTGATAGAGGTGACTTATGGAAGGTCTTAAGAATATGCTTTGTGGGAGGAAAGCTACTAGGGTGTGAGGCATGTGTATGAATTGGTGTATTAGTAGGAAGAGAGAAGGTTGGTCTGTGGCAGGAGTATGTGATGTCACCATGGTTGAATTGTTTATGGATTGGATGGTAAGGGAGGTAAGTGCAAGACTCTTGGAGAGGGAGCAAGCATGCACTCTGTAGGTGATGAAATTGCCTGGGAAGTGAGTCATTTCATTTGTTGTTTGCCTATGTTACAGCACTGGTGGCAGATTTGTGAAAAACTGAAGAAGTTTTACTTCTTTGGAGGAGTGTGTGAAAGGAGGAAATTGAGAGTAAATGTGAATATAAGCAAGGTTATTAGGTTCAACAGGGTTGAGGGACAGGTTAGTTGGGGTGTGAATTTGAATGGAAAAACTTGGAAAAGTAAATTTGTTTTTGATATCTAGGAGTGGATATGGCTGCAATTGGAACCATAGATGCAGAAATGAGACATAGAGTGGGTGAGGGGATTGAGGTTCTGGGAACATTAAAGAATGTGTGGAGAGGTTGTTATCTGGAAGGGCAAAAATGGGTATGTTTGGTAGTTACAGCAGCTCAATAATGTTGTAATGATGCAAGGCATGAGGATGTTTTGAGGCCTATAGATGTGTTGGAATTGAAATGCTTGAGAACATTGTGTGATATGAGCTGTTTTGATTAAGTATGTAATGAAATGAAAGGGTGAGAGAGATATGTGGAAATAAAAAGAGTATGGTTGAGAGAGCCTGAGAGGGTGTGCTGAGATGGTTTAGACGTAAGTAGAAAATGAGAAATTCTCTACATACGTCCAAATAAGATATGTGTCAGATGTGGAAATAACAAGGAGAGCAGATGGAAGGATAGAGTGAAAAAGTTATTGAGAAACTGGGGTCGGAACATGCAGTAGAGTGAAAGACATGCATGGGATAGAGTGAACTGCAACAATGTGGTAGACAGGGGTCAACGTGCTATCCCATCCTCATTACTTTACAGTTACTCAGGTTGACTTTCATCAACCATGTGTCATAAAACTTGTAAGCTAATGCAGTTCATCTCACTTTCTACTTCTTTCATGACTATTGCATCATCATTGAACATATTCAGGTAGGTTTCCTCACCTTCAGGCAAGTCATTTACGAAGATTACTGGGCATAGAACTGATCTCTGTGGCACTCTGTTTGTCACAACCCTTTTGGGAAAAGTTTCTTTAACATGGGTCCTCTGTTCCCTCCCACTGAGACAATCTTTTATCCATCAAAAGATTTTCCCCATTATTGCTGCATAGTGATCCAGCCTCTCAATCAGCCTCCCATGTAGTACAAATTCAAATGCTTTGTAGCAATTCAGATACACACATTATACCCAGCTTTTCCTCTCACATGACTCAGAGAGGTTTGTTACACAGAACCTACTTTCCCTACAGCCATGCTGTCTCTCACTTTGGTAATCTTTCCTTTGAGAAAGTCATCAGTTCACTTTCTGATAATATCAGCACCTCTTCACAATCTCCTTTCTTATATATAGGTATGACATTTGCCCTCTTCACTTCCCATGGCACTATGCCTCTCTCCTAATGTCTTGAATAGTAATTCTAGTAGAATATCATGAGTATCTGTACACCTCTTTAGCACATATGATGAAATTTCATCGATTATGATTGTAGTATAAGTCAAGACCTTCTAGTATTGTTAATATCTTTTCTAGATATCTCCCCCTTCCATTTCATTGGTGTTGGGGCCATAGTGTCTTCCACTGTGAAAACATTTTTGAACTAGCTTTTCAGTTCCTCTTATGTCTCATATCATCCTCTATGATATCTCCCTTAAATTCCTTACTCTGATTAGCTGCTCAACTAACAACTGGCTCTTGCTGAAATTTATGGAATAGTTTTGGTTTTTCAGCCTTCTTTTCCACAGTATTCTTTTCATAGTTTCTTTGTTCCTCTTTTCTTATCCAGCTAATAATTTTGTGCTCTCTTATACCACACCAGTGCTAGCTCGCTAGAGTGCCATCTGTATCTTCACCACTGCCCATTTCGAAGGCCTTTGTTTTATGACATCTTTCATTAAACTATTCCTTCCCCCTCCTTATCATTCTCTCTGTATTAGAGGATTGAGGTGCCCATGACTACTTCCTTACTGTAAATTTCGCAGAACCTCTGAACAGAACGCCCTCATTCTTGGCAAATTCCATTTCCCAACTACATTACTGTAGAAATGATTGAGATTTGTATAATTTCCACAACTCTATCTCCTCTTTAATTTTTGGATTACCTCTGCTCTTTTATTTGCCCTCTATTACCAAATATTCATATATAACGTTCTCAATATCCCTGCTAGTATGAGTGAAGATAAGGTCCAGAAATGATGTGTCTGTCCCTCTCATCCTAGTTTGCTCCATGATATGCTGGTGCAGGAAATGTTCCTGTATACACTGAAAACTTGTGTCTCCATGACTCTTATCACCATGAGAATCCAAATTCACCCTGTCTGTCTCTTAATAATTGAAATTCCCCATTTGCAGTAGTTTATCATCACTAAAAAGTGAGTTTTACTACTTCATGTACCATCCTGGTTTTTCCTTCTTTTATTATTGCATAAGCATTATAGTTCGTTGCAATTCTTTAGTGGATTATACATATTAATAACACCACAATTCTCTTCTTCCTTAGATTTACTATTCCCATTATGTATTGTCTGAATGGGTCAGCCTCCATTATTTCTTAAAACTAATGGCTCTCTCATTCTTCATTATCTTTTACCTTCTCTGTCCTTTCTTATCATGTAACCCTCTACACAGAACAGGTGAGAGCTTAATGCTTTGGTAAGGTTTATTTCTATGATTCCAATAATATCAGGTGTACTTTCCCTTAGACAATCCTTGAATTCAACCTCTTTACCACTGACTATTACCTGATTCACATTTGAATACATTACCTTCAGTCTCACATACCATCTCCTAACACTCCTGCCATATGTGAAGAAGTGTTAGGAGATGGTAATGTGAGACAGAGTAAGGTATGCTTGACAAAAATGGGTATCATAATAGTCAATGCCCATGTAACCAGTCCTCACACAGATACTGTGGGAAATAGCCACATGCATCCTTCACATCCTATTTCAAAATACCCGTTTAATGTTTGCTTTTAAGGAACCAAGATTAATAAAAATTCAGTTTTTCTGTGATGGCTTTATTGTACCCATCTACTAGTGATTTTAGAAAGTCACATCAGCTTGGATGTTTGGAGTAATTAATATAAAAAGGACTAATTTGTTGAATTTCCCAGTAATATAAAAATCTAATATCACTCCAATATAATTTCTAATAATTATAATATGGCTGCAGATATGTAGTGGCATTCCAGATGCCAACTACACAGCTTTGGTGACTAATTACTATTATCAATAAATATTACACTAAGCGTCCTAGGCTATAACACCAACCAAAATAAATAAATGGAATAAAATTATTCATAAGGAAAAACATTTAAGCTAAAGATAAATAAATGTAATAGAAATATTCTTTAAAGAAATGTTCAAGCTAAAGTTAAATAAATGAAATACTAAATATTCCTAAACAGAAATATTCAAGCTAGAGATAAATACCAGAAATGAAAGACTTTCTAAACAAGAAACATTTAGGTTGAAGATAAATACATCAAGTAAAAATACTCCTAAAAAAAATTTCAGGCTAAAATCAACTGGAATGAAAATGTTCCTGAAAAGAAGCACTCGGTTGAAAGATAAATAAACGAGACAGAAATATTAAGAGCACCGATACATAAATGGCTTAGAAATATTCCTATCAAGAAATATTCAAGCTTGATACAAATGGAAGATATATTCCTAAAATGGAATATTCTTGTTAAGGATAAATAATGCTGTGCAAAGAGTTAAAACAATAGTAATGGTGCAGATATAAGATGGAATATAAAGAATGATAATAATAATAACAGAAGAGACATAAATAGATAATAAGAAGTAAAGATTTTATCAAAAAAATGGTAACATATGATGGAAGAGGAAGATTTATACTAAAAATAGCTATATCAGAGATAAATGATGAAATAGATCTATAACAAGGATGGTAATAAAAATAAATTAAAGGATAGGAAGGTATTCCTCAACCATCTTCACTAGATGAGAATACATGGAATATAATTTCTAATAAGTCATAAATAAGGTTAAGTATGATAGAACTTATCAGGTTTATGTTTAATAAATACATAAAGTAAAATCTAGAGCCTTCCTGGAATACAACAGGAGACACTGTTATGGCAAAATCTGGGTATATAAGAAAATATAAGTTGATTTAACGACCCACTAAGGATCCTGTTGGCAGGTACAGCTTGGAAACCTAAACAGGCTACACCAAGTTCTCTCCAGATACTGACAGCTAGATGTAAGCACACACAATGTACTGTATCAATGTACTGTGTATTGATTTCACTATGTACTGTATTACTGTGCTGTTCCACTAAGGTCTGTTCTGTAATGTTGTGTCTGATCAACTTTTTACCATATTCCTGTGAAGTGTGCAGTGTATTGGTGAACTGAATTACTGTGAACTGTACAACTTTGTATTCCATACCTGTGTACTGTATAACTTAATATTGTATTACTGTGTACTGAACAACTTAATATATACATATTGTATTGCTGCATTCCCCTGCAGTGTGTTACTTCTTCACACAGGTCTAAATAACCCATCGATCTACAACCTGTGGGCTCTCTGATAATGAAATGGCCATATGAGTTTAATAAGGAACATGCCACATGCCTGCTTTTAATCATGAGTTCACATTTTCTTGTGCTCTGATCTTAAAACTTCAGCTTAATTTAAGGCTGGCTTCTGAGGATCCTGACAAAACCTACAAAATTCAGTACCTAGATGAAGATCTGTTAAGAGGTTCACAATGATTATAGGGCCTTAAGATAAAGCTAGCCACAACAATGCTGATATTTCAATCCGTGAATTATGAAGTGTGAGACAACTGTGTGATTGTTATTCATATGTTCAGGGACAGAATTTTACGCTCATGTTCCCCTGTCTCTTCAACCTATACATTTACTCTTCTGTTTAATTATCTGTGTACAGTAAAGGGAGTGAGACTCACATTTGTGTATGCTGTGTGTTTGTTTGTGTATATATGTGTGTACCACAAAACTAAAGAGCTTGTTCATACTTAAATGGGACCAAGCTCCTCCTTCACCCTCTGGAGAGATAATAAAAAAATAAATAAAGGAAAGCATGTTAAAGTAGCAAAATTTGTCATTGTTTAACAAAAATCCTTCATGGGCCATCTTATAAAAATAAGATTATTAGATATTAATAAAAGAAGGAGGGTTTACCTTTGCCACTCATATACTGTGCACAGTGTCA
>JAUUDY010372289.1:0-11401 GCA_032361765.1 Panulirus inflatus
GCAATTAAAATTTTAAAGAACTCCTCAGCTAAAGGCCCTAACAACATATCAAACCTTCACTTTGGTTAATTTGCACTAAAAGCACTTAACAAATATCTTCAACCACTTTAGGCTACACAAAAAATCCCTAATATCTGGAAACTTGCCAATATAATATCAATCCAAAAACCCTCCAAACCACCTGACTCCCCTTCCTCCTACCAGCCTTTATCAACTCTACCTTCAGCATCCAAACTCTAGAAAACTGATCCTCAACAAATGAACAAAACATCCCACTCTCACCCACACAACATGGCTTCAGACCCAATCACTCCACCACCAAACTACATGCTACCCTCACAATATATATCCTAGATGACTTCATCACCCACATCATCTTCCCAAACAGTCCTAGTGGCAGTAGACATCAAGAAACCATTTCACACTGTTCCAGCACATCTTCAAACAAAAGATACCAGCCTGCAGCCTCCACAAAAATTACGAAAGTAGCTGGCCAATTTCAAAGCTGGTCATCATATCAGAGTCACTCACAAAAGCTTCTCCTTTAAAACCTTTAATTTCTACAATGAGGTTCCCAAGGAGCAGTTCTTTCTCCAACCCTCCTGAAGACTATAGAATGAAAGTCCAAATGACCTGATAAAGACATCACAGCACCCTGACAGCACAGAAACAATAACGAACATGAAACACTACATTACACAGCTGGAAGTGGCTCACCCAGAATAAAATATCTGCAACTCTACAGATGTCTTCAATCACCCTTTCACCTCATGGAGATATGAATCCAACCTACACCCTCCTGTCATCTTGTATGGCCAATCACTTACACTAAACAAAAGACCAACTATTCTAGGCATCACACACGACATTCACTTCCCACACCACAAGCATCAACATTATAACAACAAACAAGCAAAATACCCTCAAACACTAACTAGTACCTTCCTGCCCAAGGAGTCCCTCCTGTATTCTATGGTGCTCCCACAGTGCTCAGGAAGTCGAAAGGCTCCTCTACCCAGGATCGCAGATCATAATGTGCAGTGATGTGTGCGCCTATGTGAGGAGACTGCAGGACAACATGAGTACCAAGTGTTCAGTCTCTATTCTGATAGATGCACCATGGCCATACAAGGTATTGAGATATGGTGAATTGGTGTCTGTAATGTTGTAGGAATGGGTAACATTCAAATGGACATATGGTTTCAAATGGACATATGTCTATCTTTCCTTTACTCCTCCATTCTGTTAGCATTAACACTTCTCTCCCACCGATAGATCAACTCTTCTTGTTTCTCTGTTCTCCTCTAACTCCATTCTTGGATGGATCTAACAATCCATCACCTCCTGATTCTTCTCTCATATGTTCTGTGCCCTTCCCTGTAAAGTCTTTTCATATTGTCTGCAAAGCAAATTTCTCTTTGGACATAAGCAAAACTTGTGCACCAGATGGCATCCATCCCTGTATATTTAAAGACGGTATTTCTGAGCCTGCACCTGCACTTGCTCATCTGTTCTGTTTCTGTTTAAAAACCTAAACTTTTCCTTCTTCGTGAAAATATGTATTAGTGAATCCCATCACAAAAAAGGGGTAACCATTCTAAAGCCTTCAAGCACTACCTTTCTGCTTTGACTTCTATCATTTCCATCTTTGAATTCCTCCATAACTAACATCATATTCGCATAAGTCTTAAAACTCAGTCCTCTCTGACTGTCAACACTGTTTCTGTAAGACAAGATCCAATGGTGACATCCTTTCCTATCTTACTAAAATCTAAATATCATCTCTGAAACAATTTGAAGAATCTTATGTAGTAGCCTGTAACATATCAAAATCATTTGACAGATAGTATGGGGGGGAGATGTTCATTTCCAAGCTCCTTCCTTTTGGCTTCCCATCCTCACTTTTCTCCTTCACATCTAGTTTTCTCTCTGGCCAATCTATGTCTACAGTTGTTGATAAATCAATCTCTTCCACTTTCCCTATAAAGCTGGCTGCTTATATGCCCTCACTATCAGCTGCAACATGCTATACTGTGCCATATAATCACTGTGTGGTCACTGGCAACTCAAGGGTGTACCAGTCAGAGATTTGTTTCTCATCCTCCTCAAGTTTTTCCTAACCACTACGACCTGGATCTTTTTAAAAGACAGGTCTTCCACTTCTTACAAAACTTTAAAACTTTTTTTTTCTTCTTTTCTTATTTCTGCTTCTCATTAACCCTACTCGTGTTTCAATTACAACCCAGACTTGATGTGGACTTCTGTTCATGGATGGAGCCTCCAGCATAAAAATAGAAGAAAGAGTATTTAGTGTTTTCTGTGTTCTTTGGGAAGATCGAATAGATATGGCTCATGATCAATACAAATTCAACATCCACTTCTTTCCATCTGTCTTTCCATGGAGCAAATAATGTTTCCGAAAACAATATATGATGGTTAAGAAGAACATTCCCAAAACATTTTGGTATGTGATCATCTTAACAGGGTTTAGTGCCAACAGTATAAAAACAAAGTGTCACACACCCATCAAGGAATTTTGTGTGCAGCTTTATTTATCATCATCTGCCTAATCTACAAGAACACATAAAATGAAGGATGCCATAAAAAGACAGGAGAATGCAGGGCAAAAGAAATAAACCATCAGAGGAAGACAATATACCTAATTTCTCCAATAATAGTACATCTGCAGACAACTATCACTTGTGAGTTAATCAAACCCATACTTACAAAAATATTAAGCCACATGAGATAAAGAAACTTCAACTTGCATGATCGAGAAACAAAATAAAAAGCATGCAATCTGATACCTTAATTTCTACCAATTTACCCTACTGTTTCCAATACCTACAGCCACATACCATACAGAAGCTCATCAAACCACTTTAAATATTCATACATCCTTCAACCTCTCAAAAATACAATCTGATATACCTCCCTATCTCAGCTTTGGTTTTCCCTAGCACCTAAGCCCAATTCCTCACTAAATTATAATCAAACATACTCAAATTCTTAAATTAAATTGAGAAACTCTTGAAAACTTACATGGCCACCCATTGATATCCCAGTAATTCCAAGCGGTCCAAACCCCATGCGCTCACACCAGTGGAATATAGCCATGGACTCCAAAACCAGGCAACCACCCATCACAAATAAATCGGAAACGTTGTGGAGACTTGAACGCCTGTAACATCAAAAACATGCTGTTAATAAAAATTCTGCATGACTGATAATAGTTACAAGTATACTGACATGTTAGTACTATGGACATTACAGAAGATTCAATCTTTTTCATGTTGGAAGCTCCAGTCACAGACAGTAACCCACACAAAGGCTAGATCTCAACTGAAATATAAAGAAGGTAATGAAAAAGAAAGAAGAGAGACAAGGTAAAGCATCTAAGAATTTCAAGGAAGTAAAAAATTGTCTTCTAGAAAGTGCCAGGTCATAGTTTACTGGGAAAGACATAAGAGGGGAGACTTTCAAAGTTTTGAGGAGTGGGGAAAGAAAATGAAACAGTTATCAAAACAGTCCACCCATGGGTTGCCTATGGCCACACAGTGATTTTTTTATTTACCTTGGAGGCTCCAGTCATTGACATAAGACCTCATCAAGGACTAGCTGGGCCTGAACTGAAATGCAGACAGATTGATCAGCGGGAAACGAAGAGACAAGGAAAAGAATCTAAAATTTTTTGCAGAAGTGAAAACCCTGTTTTTTTAAGTGCGCCAGGTCAAAGCTATTGGGAAGACATGAATGGGTAGAGAGTTCCAATGCTTTGAAGAGTAGGGAAAGAAATTGTTATCAAATCGACCCAACCTTGAATTGCCAATGGCCACACAGTAATCATGTGACCTCACAACTTGCCAAGTATTGCATGGTCTGGCTAGTGGTGGGGGTACGCAAGCAGCTAGCTTTCATTAAAAACAAAAGAATACCTATAGAAGAGGGAAAGTGAACCAACATTGTGGCATAAGACAAGTGGGTCAAGTTTTGAAGTTTGCATACGAGAGCTTAAAAGTCAGACTGCTTTCGACTCAACTCTGTTATGTAAGGATGCAGAGCTAGAACCACCCTACATGTGAGAGCAGTACTCCATGAAAAGATAGATTGATGCTTTGTATAAACAGTATAACTTTCAACAAAAAAAAGATATTTCAATGCCTTAAAACAACTCCCAGTTTCTTAGAGCAGACTTAGCTATTTCTGAAACATTGGATTTCCAAGAAAGTGTGGATGTTACACTAATACCAAATATGTTCACTGACTCAAGAGGTGGAATTACAAAACCATCAAAGAAGAAAGAAACATTGCAAGGAATATTTAGGTAAAGAGATGGGCAGAAACTGGGTCTAGGAGGCATTCAAATTAACCAGATTTTATCTATCCCACTGAGATATGCTGTCCATCTCTGAGTTCATTGAGGAAGGCGTGTCATGACAAGATGCAGATCAAGTGACAGAAGATGGAGCAGAACTGAAGGATGAGGAGGAATTCAGTGTTGAGTTGTCTGCATATGGGTGTATTTGGTTATTTGTGGAAAAAAGAAAATTGTTGATGAAAATGAGAAAAAAGAGGTATGAGACAGGACAGAACCATCATGGGCACTAATTCTGATAGAGAAACAGGGAGGGATGGATCCATCAACAACCACGTAAGAATATATAGGTAAAGAACCATGATGGACACTAATTTTGATAGAGAAACGGGGAGAGATGGATCCATTAACAACCATGGAGACAGATCTGCCAGAGAAGAAGCTAGATGTGAGGGTGCAAATTAAAGAAGGGCAGCAAAAAAGGGGGAACTTAAGAGATAAGACCCTGATGCCAAAGTGTGTCAAAAGGTTTGGATATATCAAAGGCAACTACACAGGATTCCTCAAAATCTTTCATGCATGATGAGAGGATAGATTATTATCAGTGACTCACCTTAAGGAAGCAAACTGATGATCGGAGAGAAGACTGTGAGATTCAAGATGTCTGAGGAGATGGGAGTTGAGGAAGGATTCAGAGACTTTGGAAATGGGAGATGTCAAAGCAACAGCACAATAGTTAGAGGGGTTAGAATGGTCACTCTTCTTAGGGATGGGATTAACCAATACATGCTTCCATGAAGAAGGAAAAGTTCTGCTTTTTACAGAGAAACAGAACAAACAAACAAGCAAGCACGGGTGCAAGTTCAGAGGCACACTCTTTCACTAAATGGAGATAGATGCCATCTGGACTGTAAGGCCTTGCTTGTGCCCAGGAAGAGGAGGGATTTTAGAATAGTTCAAAGGGAGATTATGGGAAGGGGCATAGGATAAGTAAAAGGAGCACCAGATAGTACAGGAATGTTAGAGTTATCGAAGGTAGACTTAGAGGAGAAACAAGAATGAAAGGTCCTCGAGATGTGCAACATGTGACTTGATACTGGAATGAGCACAGACACCAGCTCTGAATTGGAATCTTAAGTGGCTCAGCAGCTTGCCAAGTATTGCATACTCTAACTAGTGGTGGGACAAACAAGTAGCCATCTCTTGGATGCAAAAACCAAAGTAATACTAGTATCTTTCAATTTATGCATATTTGATTTAATCCCCTTTTTAGAATAATGTCCATGGTCCCTTAACCCTTTTCTTTTTAAATTTAGGCTTAAATTTGGAATGATGTGATCATCCCTGATCTGGCAACATGATGATGTGGCGTTTCCAGCACCTAGCAAGAAGCGCACTTACTCATGGCATGGATACAGTCTATTGCCACAGTAATTTGTACTGTAGCATATAGTGTATATTGCATGTGTTTTACCCTTGCATCATGCCAATGGGCCAGATGATTCCAACCCAATTGCTGTAGATCACCCCCAACTTAGGGGGTGATCTTTGTCCACTTTTCATTTCTCTTAAAGCTGGGGGTCCCAGCCATGGACAAAAGTCCACATCAAGGACAGGCCTTAACTGAAATATTGAGATTATGAAAAGGAAAAAGAAGAGACAAGGGAAAGTATTCATGAATATCAGAGGAAGAGAAAACCTATCTTTTAAAATGTGCCAGGCATAATTACTGGCAAAGACATGAGAAGGTAGAGAGCATCAAAGCTTCGAGGTGTGGGAAAAGATATAATCATCAAAATGGCCCACCAGTGAGTTGCCAATGGCCACATAGTAATCATGTGATGCAGCAGCTTGTTGCTCCCAATGTCCTTAACCCTAAGAGAAACATCTTCTTCTCCACAGAATTAAGCTACAAGAGCCCATTGTCTTACAAAACATCAGTGAATGTAACAACCGGAAAGAATCAACTGAGCAATGGCTTGACTATCTGACATCCAACCCTTAGTAACACAACTCTGGCATTTGAATCAGTGTTGTTACTCTGGGATGACATCATTCTAGTCTCATAAATTGAAGGCATTTAAAGGAATAAAATACAAAACTAGGGGGAAAAGAGAAATAAAAGATGGAGTAAGTTAAGGGAATGTCTCCATCCACTAAGAAAAAGGTAACAACTTAAATACATAATAATATCGATATATTGTTTGTTATATAAGAAAAAAAAACACTTCAACAATACAAAACTACACCACATCCTAACCATATCATGAGAGTTTACTCATCCCTGGCAGGAGTGGATAAAAACACATTAAAAAACAAAGGCTGAAGTAGAATGTCCACAGACATCTGGAATCCAAGAATTATGTAACTAGTCAGTACCAGCCTGACACCCAGAAGGACAATTATGTCATTGCCATATGGAGGTTGCTGACTAGTCAGTGGATAGACCCGAGGCAAGCAAGCAAGGTACTAGCACCAAAATGAGAGGCATTAACCTCGCTAGATGGTATAAGGTTAGATATTTCTAACTAAAGGGATACTAAAGATTTTCCCAAGGTAGACAGGGAGAGATGAGAAGCAGTTACCTTGCCAGATGGCATAAGGTTAAGAAATTCCTAACCCAAGGGAGATTGAAGATTTTTCCAAGGTTCATGGGACAATATGATCCAGAAGACACTATTAGAAACTGCATTTCAGAGGGCAATCAACTGATAACATAATGCTCAACTTTAAAGAGAAGCAAGGAAAACGGTGAAAACCAGCAACATGCCTCTAGAACACACGGCTCCATTATGAAATTCAGGTAGATCTCCAATCCAAATTCCTTTCAATCATGCAGTGTGATTGTCTTGAATTTTTCTGAATCACTAATACCAATATTTCCTATGAATATAATGACTGTAAACATAAACTAGTAATATAAAAAAATTTCATATCTTGGACTTCTCAAAATCATTCCTTGGCTACACTTCTATATAATGGTAATATTTAGAGATTACAGAGAAGTACTTAGGAATCGATGTTTCTTGGACATTATCAAAAACAATAGGGAGAAGAACAAAAAAATAAAAGATAGCTTGAGAAAAGCTGGGAACACGACCTCCTCAAGTACAAACTTGAGAAATCTATATGGACAAGTACCCTTTTGTCAGGAATCTTAAATGCACAAGCATTCAGAATTTGGATGTTCTTGGGGTGCAGATGTCCAAAATGGAGATCCTCCATCATTACATTTTAAAGAACATCATATACTGTAATGATTACAGCAGCAACTAATTCAAAAACAATGACACTTACAATTGATCCTTGGGTTTCCGGCTGCCATAAAATGGGTTCTCCAGTATAACTGATGCAATACCAGACTCATCAAGAAGCGGTTTTGCCATTAACATTTTCCTTCGCCAAAATCCCTGAAAAAAATATTAAAATCTCATTTACCATGTTATAAACTATATCATACTCATTTACCTTGTTATAAGCTATTGCTAAAAATTTAAAAAAAAATCAGATATAACTTAAAGGAAATTTCATACAGAATTTAAATGTACAACTTAAAACTGAATTCCTGTCTAACTTCTAAATGCTTTACCTTTACTTATACCTTCATGCTGTAGAAGCCCTATCTATGGACCTCCTGCAGCACTAAGAAGCCATAAACATAAGTATGTTTATGTGAGGATAGAGTGGTACAATTCAAGAGAAAGTTTTAACAAACATAACTTTTGTTTCAAAGCATTTTCTGTCAAGTGAATTTTGCCAATGATAAAGATAATTCTTCATCAGAAAAGATGACATCAATTATATCATAACAATAGTAACATAAAATTACTAATCTTTACAATGCATACTGCTGTAAATTTTCAATGGTAACCACATTTAATGAGGTTGTTTCCACAGGCAACTATCCTATGCCTGACTCTCTTTAAGAAAGTGTAGTACCATACATTTCACAATCACATTCACACAAGTTGCATATGAAACCAAACTATCTATCTACCTACTCTCTGTATGATGTACTACAGTAAACTCTAAATCATTTCCATCAAGGTCTATGGGGGCCTTGATGTGGAAAGGAGGCTATGGTTTCAGTACATTACTCATGACAGATAGAGACTGAGTGTGAATGAATATGGCCCTGAGTGTGAATGAATATGGCCCTTTTGGTCTTTTCCTAGCGCTACCTTGCTCGAGGGGGGAAGGATTCTATTTCAAGTGAGGCGGTGTGGCGACAGGAATGGATAAAGGCAGCAAGTATGAATATGTAAATGTATATGTATGTATATAACAGTGTATATATATGAATGTATACACTGAAATGCATATGTATGTATATGTGCATGTGTGACCATTTATGTATATAAATGAGTATGTGGGTGGGTTGGGCCATTCCTCATCTGTTTCCTTGCGCTACCTCACTAACGCAGGAGATGGCAATTAAGTATAACATAAAATAAAAAAAATCTATTTTTTTATTTACAATTACCCAAGAGCTCTCTCGAAGAAAGAATCCTGATATTACTCAGGACCTCTTTCCAAAGGCTCATGTAGCCCAAGGATACACTACTCCCAGTGGCAGGGAAATGTGAACTCCTTTACGGGAAGAAGTTCTTTGATGAGACTGTACTCCCAATGATATAGCCTAACCAAAGGCGAACTTTCACTCGCAGTGCAACCTCATGCAGGTGGAGATTATTTACATTAATAACCAAAGTTATACAGTATTCACCATCATGTTCGATATTTGTACAATATCTAATATTGTTGCCAATATTTGAAAAACGGAAAAACCACCTTCTGGCTTGCCTTAAGAGAAAAGGTTTTTAAATTACCTTTGTTGATCAACATATTTCTTTCCCTCTCAAAAAAAATTGTATATAAAGTTCAACCAGTCAAATCAGCTAATGTACAAATTTACCAATACATTATGGAGAAGCATTCTGCATGGCATATGGACTAAGGTCCTCCAAATTTTCAGCTTAATCTTACGTCATCAAAAAAGAGGAGCAAGGTGCTCTCGAAACCCATCTTGAAAAACATACAAAACGTAGAAGAGAGAAGCTTGAACCTTATGTAAACCCTGAAAGAGCTATACAGTTTGAAATAACAGTGAAACTTAAGAAGCTTCAGATGCTTGCAATAAAAACTTAGAAACCTTGCAAGATTCAAGTAATCTGCAAAGTCTCCAGCCTGTGAAAATCAGTTGGTAACTTCTGCACTGCATATCTGAAAGGCTTTTCCTTTAATTTTTCAATGCTCATGTTTATGAAAACAAAAACATAACCATATAAATGTATATAATATCAAAATATCTCCACCTTTATTCTACTCAAATAATATACATGATTACATCTGGCTTATTTCTCCCTCTGAAAGTGTACTTCTTTGTGACTTAAATCCATCATAACTTATTCAACAGGTTCATCTAAGAAGCAAAACATTTTGTTAACAGAAGCTAGGTGGGTTATCAGTTGGAAAAGCAGTGTTTACAGGTAGGTGGTGAAGCTAAAATATGATGGAAGTAGTATATTCACAATGACCTGGCCAATGATTAATGGCTTCTTAAGTTAAGTGTTTAAGGAGATGTAACCATTCTGTCAGCCAGACTGATTCCAAATTTTAGGGATTTACATTATCTTATGTCAAGACAGGTCTTTGGCAAAAGTCTCCATAAAATATACAACTTCCTTAAAAAATCAGCTGTTAAACAAAATCTTACATGATCTCCTGTGCCTGCCAAATGAAGGCAGGTGGGCTTCAAGCGAGTGCGCCATACTTTTGGAAATATCAACTGGAAAGTAGCTTTTTCCGACTCTTTGGGTAGAAGGCCAGGTAAGTGATCCACAAATGGAGAGACAAACTCTGCCTCCAATAGTAAATGATCTCCATTGTCAACCTCCTATGGAATAAAATAAGTATTAGAGTATTCTAATGTTGCAGACGTAGCAACAATACATAATTCTATAACCAAACACACAGAATTAGATGGTAGAGAAAGGTATGGTAGGATGTACATAAAAGGTAATAAATACCTACAGGATCATACATTTATAAGAAATGAAGAGAGGGTAAAAGATTAGAAAGACTAATACTGTACTGGAGTGCCTTTAAACTAATCATGAGTAAACTTGAAGTTCATCGAAGAACTTTCTGAAGATGGCATATCCCTGTGACACTCTCAAAAGTTAGCAACATTCAGAATGAATCAAAGTGGCAGTAAAAGATAAGCATATGAAAAGTGTCCAAGAAGTACTGTCCCCCAACTTCTATATGAATCAAAGTGGCAGTAAAAGTTAAGTATATAAAAAGTGCCCAAAAAGTACTGTCTCCCAACTTCAATATGAATATTCAAAAACAATGTTATCATTATCAAAAGCAATCCCAGGACTATTCATTAAGCTCCTACATCTCTGAGGCTATGCTTTACATGGGAGTCTGTGGTGCTCTACCCCACCCTAAGCATCCATCACCATGCCCATATCACACCCATGCCACTTTTACTTAGATTTGCCCAAACTGATAAATAATGCATTTTCCTAAAATGCAAATGCTTCACTCTGAATTCAAAAGAACTCAATGGTTTTGCTAATTTTTTCCTATTAACCGTGTAAATAAACAATTCATGATATCCCTTGCATACAATGGATTGGCCAATCTGGTAGATAATGTATTCTTTCCTAATCAAGAATGGTAAAGTCTCAATCTTTAAGAAAAGAAAAAGCAGTTACAATCTTTGTACATCCATTCATAGAGAAAAAGAATTTTTGCCCCAGAAATCAGATACACAGGAAAAGGTTAAAGATGTCAGAAAGCACTTTTTAAAATAAATTAAATATCTTTAAGGTTTATTGAAAGTGTTTGATGACAGAGTGCTTTTGTCAGGATGGTGTACGAAGGAAGAGGGTCAAGAAAAATGGTTTGGTGAACAGAGGAGAGGTAGTGAAAGCTTCGCAGAAGACAAAATCCAACAAGGCAGCAGGTTTGGATGGTACTGCAATGGAATTTATTAAAAAAAGAGGGTGACTGTGTTGTTGATTGGTTGGTAAGGATATTTTATGCATGTATGGACCATGGTGAAGTGCCTGAGGA
>JAUUDY010372399.1:0-11400 GCA_032361765.1 Panulirus inflatus
ACATCACGGTTAAGGAGGGGCCAGAAAAACTCCTTCGATATCTTGCGCTCGGTTTTGAGGACGCCACAATGTCCACCAAGGAGGGAGTCATGAAAATACCTAAGTAACATCGGCCTGAGTTTCTCAGGCACAAAATATCTAAGCCTACCATTAACCCTAACAATGAGTAGATCCTTATAGATACCGTAATTACCTACTTTCTCACCCTTTTTTAACCTATCTATGACTAAGGGCGATTGGTTACCTTACACACACTCCCTTGTCACCCAAGAATAAAATAGAGTGTGCAACACACCGAGTTATCCTTCCTTCTTTGGCTCATCCTCCCTCCTCACCCAGGCATTAACAGAGGGAGCAACAGATCGACTTTATCCTTCCCTCTCAACCTAGCCGCACCAGAGACTGGGACTGTCCACAGAGGCTGCTGAGTAACACAACTGACCTGCTTCAATAACGGTGAACTGGCAGGGGTCAGCTTGGGTGCCCACAGTGTTGGTAGCCCAGCAGGCGAGGCTTCCGTAATCACGCGACGACCTGCAACCAGCCAGGAAGGTTTACGACCAGTAGTTTGGTAGTTTACCAACGGTAGTTAATAACATTAGCCAAGTTTCTAAGTAAATCATCTCCCTCGCTAACTGAATAAAAAAAATCGTTATGATCAAATAAGTTGGAGAACTTTGATGAACAGATACTGATAAATACATCTGGGAACACGTTATCTGATTACTGAACACAAATCTTTTATGAACCAATGGACGAGAAAACTTTTATGTTATTTGTACCATATAGAATACTTACACTTTATCCAACATGACCTTTACAAAATCGAGCTCTGACAAAAGTCGTAATGTTAAGGTGGAAGAATTTTGAGAACACACTCCCGTTGATACTTAATCCTTCAAGGGCCATCAATAATAATCTCCAGCCCACTGAACAGAGAGGAGAAAAGTTTACAGAGAGAGTCGGAGGAATTCCACTCCATCCAGAGGGATCACTTTCGCAGAAGCATTGCAAGTAATGATACGTATGATGAGGAGAGATAAAGTAAAATACGACGATTGACAAAGATGCATATGAAAGCTACAGCCAGCATCAACTGGAAGGCTTGTGAGGGGAATGTAAGAGGAAGTACAGATCTAGATAACAGACATGAGGACGCTCGGCTCATGCTATACTGGTGAGGAATGAAGACATACAGTATAGACTGAGAACGTGGGGTAGCTGGTGCAGGTGGCTAGGAGGAGAACCTAATGACAGAGAAGGATACGAAACCAAACGGAATGAAAGAAAGAGTAGCTATAGTGAGTTACAGTACCTGGCAAGAGGTGCTGAAACTAGATGTAGTATGCCCAGCGTCGGGTGTCACGATTGAGAGTGGTAAAGACCCCTGGAAAACCTGATACCAAGAACAAATTGAGGTGGAGGAGGTTCCAGTGTCTCGAAGTGGGGTTACAGCGCTTCAGTGAGGTGTATAAGACTCCGTGGAGTGAGAGATTTCGGTGGTTATGGGATGCGGTGCTGTACCTGAGAGTGAAATACAAAATCTATGGACGCGGAAGAGAAACTCTGGAGATAGCTACAGCATCTGGTAGTGTATTAGGTTCCATACTGGAAGGTGTGATACGATACTGGAGTCTCTATACAGAGATAGACGAGTTCAGTACCAGAGGAATTGGTTGAAGCACCCAGTACACGATACAGTACTGTAGCTTGTTGGTACAGCATGTAAATA
Organism: Panulirus inflatus; assembly: GCA_032361765.1. Taxonomy (NCBI): domain Eukaryota; kingdom Metazoa; phylum Arthropoda; class Malacostraca; order Decapoda; family Palinuridae; genus Panulirus; species Panulirus inflatus. The sequence goes on from JAUUDY010372399.1 coordinate 1,733, forward strand.
AGAGGATAGCAGAACCTGAGGATTAGTTACAGTATCTAGGAGAATATACAACCCTGATGTAACGTATTGGATGACCCTTGCTGGCTGGGCTTAAACTATTTGTTGGTCCAGTTCCCGTACGTCAAATAAGTTTTCGTAACTCCTCAGATTATATGAACTAGTCTCAGGTGTATAAAGTATTAATCCGGTCAGGTTAAATTCACCAAACCTCACGCAGATGGACTTAGGTGGTCTCAGGGATGACCTATGATCACATCCGGGACGACGCAGCAGCTACATTTCATCCGTGACCCGGATCACCTGTATCTTGAAGCTAATAAGACGATCACAACGTTTCACTGATAACCTTTGCAGGTCGGGAGCCCGTTAAGGTTATTCATTTACCAACTGTTTACTCTTGATCTGCATCTTCAGCAAGAAGTGTGTTGAGATAATTTGGGCCACAACACATTAATCATGAATCGTGAGGTTGCAAGACAGCCAGCATTAAAAAGTTCACCGGAGACCATTTTCTGTCTCGTATATCCTTCTTCTTTTGACCCGTCTTGATCACTGTGTCATCTTGGACCTCCATGGAGACCTTCCTCCTCCTCCTCCCTTCCAGTGAATAACATTCTAAGATGAATAATCATAACTCCACTTAACCCAAGAGTTCACACGTTGTCTAATTACCTTGTTCCAACGGCAAACTTTCTGAGGGATGATCGTGAAGGTAAATATAAGTGTGGAGAATTACGAATTCGTCCATCTTATAAAAAATGAATGAAAATGGACAAGACGACCAATTTACATTTGAACTTATATTCCCTTACGTATACCATTAATTTGGTCATATCCTCCACAGTGTGAAGGGTAAGAGCACAACACTGGCGTGACATTGGGCTACATGGACAATTCTTTATCACGTGGAAAGTGTCAATGTTGATGAGTTTATAGTAAACGAACGAGTTCGCGAAGCATCAAGAACCTGTCCGAAGGTGATCACTTGAGCCCGCAATACAGCGTCTCAGTGAGCTTCAAGTTTAGAAAACCCGAAGGTTTGAAACACTTTCCAATGGCAATGGTGAGTGATTACCACGATTAGTGAACAGCAGGCAGCACAGATGGCACGGACGTTCCCTTACCAGATTAAGCAAGAGAAAAGCCCAGTACAATACTGCTGAGATCTTATTTGGGTAAACTGGGATACACGAAGAGCAGTTAAACTGAAGATTTGTCCCCGTCAGAAAATAAGGAAAGAGGTCTTCTTGGTGTAATGACGGCCATATTTGAGAACAGTAGAGGAAATCTTGTAAAGACGCTGAAGGTTTGCCAGCAAATTCTACCTGATGTATAATATGATGATTCCCTTTACCGAAGTAATCATCAGAGCTGCAGAAAAAAGAAGAGAAACTACTAATGTAAGACAAACGGAAATGATCAAAAGATTTTCACTCAAGGTATGATCAAGCGAGAACAAAAGAACAGAGAGAAGAATACGAGGTGTTTTTCAAGGCTATGAAGGAGAACTTTGCACATAAAAACTGTAGAACTGTTGAAGGGTCTTTACACTCATTATGAGGAGTAGACTGATATCATTCTGCACTCTCAGATGAGGCTTTGAAATGAGGAGGGAAGATGAAGAATGAATTTTGACGAAAGACACGTTCAGCAAGAGAGAGAGAGAGAGAGAGAGAGAGAGAGAGAGAGAGAGAGAGAGAGAGAGAGAGAGAGAGAGAGAGAGAGAGAGATGGCATGTGACCAGCAATTTACCTCCCTAAATCAACTGTTATCTGATATCATCTGATCATTTCACGTTTAAGACCTCTTATCTGAGCTTCCACTTACCAGCTGATGGGAATCCATAATGCATTCTAAGATGAAAGATACCTAATTCCTCTCAGAGCTTTTGAGCAGTCTCCCGCCCGATAGATCACACGTAATTACGCAAAAACGGTATGACGCGGTTGATTTATATCGAGATCTTCATTTCTTACAACCACCACATCCATGTTCAGGAGCTGTGGCATTAGTCAGGGGTTCAGTTCCTGGCATCTCCATTTTCGGTGTTTTTAAAGGTAATTACTGACTTTTTTTTTTCCCCCCTCTGCATACCCAGCCAATTTCTCCTCCAGTATTCCTTCATTCATCTTTGTTTTCTTATGTGGAGGGTAAAGTTGTATCCAGTTCTACATCTGGACTAAGATGGTTACGTACTACGAACAGCTGGTCCAATTTCCAGTCATCTTCCTTAGTTGACAGTGAGATTTCCTTTTTTTCACATATCATTCTCTTGTAGACTTTAGTTATCATGAGAAATTCTTTATTGGCAGATTGTGTGAACGTCAGTTTTCCAACAATCACGTCATAAGCAGACTAGACCCTAATCAAAATGGACTTGCTGCCCTTTGTATAGACTATGATATCCGGGTTTAACTTCCTTGTGACCACAGCCTTGAGGGCCAAGGGAGAGTCTGGAGTTGACATAAGAGTCCTCCTGAATTCCATATAGTAAGTGCGTCAAGTGTGGAATGTCACCCGATTCCAAAGGTTAGCGGAGCCTGAATGGCCTTTTCTTTCCAGACTAGTCTCGTCATCTATTCATCAGTATGCTGATAGCCACATATGATGCACTATTGTCTCCGAGAGAGAGAGAGACTTCCATTGATCATGAAGACACAGGACGCTGAACTCATCAACTAGGGGTCACTTGGTTGCGTCCATCGATGCTGTGACACTGTGGAAGCGTTGCTGTCGGCAGTGACCTGCGTGTCCCTAGGAACAACTACTTTCACTGGTTCCTCAGAAATACCTCCCATGGACATTTACTTGGACCCGGCTCTCGGATATTCAGCTTCCTCTTTAATCTTTTTTTTTTTTTTTCCATCTTTCTTAATGAGTCATTTTACGACTTTTATCATCGGAGACTCTGGTCTCTTATCCTCAAGTTGTGTTAGACGTTCTCCCATTACAGGAGGTGCAATCTGGCCTTCTGTGGGTGGGGTACATTATGTAGCTCAGCGATGACGGTGTGTTACAGTACCTGGGAGAACTGGGGAAGAACATCCAGGAAAAATGGTACACAATCCCTGGATTTTACAGTGCAAGGGTCGAGCGAGGCAAGGGCTGGGGTACAGCACAACTGAATGGAGTGCTGTATCCGGCTGTAATGACTATGTAATGGACATGTGGTACAGCATGTATTACTACAGTCATGATTTTTCGATGGAAGGATACGGAACAAGCGGATAAGGTCATTCATTCTGGTGTTTGGGTATTCCCTGGATAAAGGTTACAGTTCATGGGGTTCATTACATAAGGGTAGGCTGTAGTAACTGAGAGTAACAGATACAGTAGAGTGAGGTACAGTATGTGTTGTACGGATACAGTGCTCAGGGTTGGGGTTCATAGTGCAAAGGACGACGAGAGGTGCAGGAGTACAGCTCCCGGCGGGCGGAGTACAGTACCTGGGGGTGTAGTCGAGGAAGCTGTGACCTGGTCGGACCTGGACGCGGTGCCGCTCGACCTCCACGGTGTCGAGGGTGTTGTTGAAGTACCAGGTGAACCGCAGGTCGTCGTCGGGCTGGGCGTCCACGCGGCACGTCAGGCGGATGTCCTCACCCTCCGCCACCGCCACGGTCTGCGAGCCGTTCACACACACTGGCAGGTCTGAGGGGGGCAGGCGAGTGGGAGGGAGGTGAGGATGAGTTGTGGGCAGAGGACGAGTTATGGGCAGTTAGAGGCACACAGAGCATAGAGAAGAGTACACACACTCACACACACACACACACACACACACACACACACACACCTCAGCTTAAAAGAATTTATCAACGCTTAAACAGAGACAAAAAGAGTCGCATACGAAGCCTCCCTCCTCCACTCTACTCACCACCCCAAACATACACACGTACACTAGACGTAGACATTAAGCACAGAAATACACATCACGACTGGTGCTCCCAGATTGAATGTAGATACTGTGGGATTATCAGACAGTTATATCTACTTGTAATAGAGATAGTTATTATTTACTTATAATTATGGAAAGTGAAGAGAAGTAACACTTATTGATTGTTAGAACTATCAGTACTTACGTGTATCTTTAAGGTTACTTAACGAGAGGTCCATCACACACACTTACACTTGAGGACCATCAACAGGAACGTAACGTTTGTGAAGCATGAACAAAGGTTACCCAAATACTTACTTATAAACACACTGGCTCTCATTCTTAACCAAGGAGACGATTGTATCAGGTACTTAACGAACAATCGCGACATTGTTGACACGATATACTTACACTTGTGTGTGGCTGAAGGGACTTGCGTATACTGACCACAGCTTAGGTCTAGGGAGCACACGCTCTCTAGGGGTACTAGTACTCACAGCGTATGGAGAGAGGGACGGTATTACTGACGGTGGTGCCCAGGGAGTTGGTGGCCGTGCATGTATAGTTTCCGGCTGAGGTGCGACGCACCATCTGAAGAACCAAGTTCTTCTGGGACACGATGATGCCCATCTTCCTGCTGGGGTGCACCAGCTGACCCTGCAGGCGTGTGAGAGAGGGAGAAGTGGTAAGGGTTGTCAAGTCATCTGGAGGTCGGATAAGACCATGATTTTGAACTCGGTAAGATGCAGAACACATGGCCAGAGGGAGCAAGAAATATACTGAGAGAATAGGATGATCAGGTGTACGAATTTTGGTAATGATTACACTGTTAACATTTCTGGTCAATGGACACATCAGGAGTCTTTTAACTGTGGATTTTAGTAGCTTTTTCACAGTGGATTTAGGTAGCCTTTTCACAGTGGATTTTGGGGAGCATTTTCACAGTGGATATTATGTTTTCCCTAACCAAAATTTAGGTCATGATTTAATCATCTGCAGTTTCTGCATGCCAGAACGAATCCCAATTTCAGTCTGTAATTTACCTATGTCACATCATTTGTATGCAGTGACAACACTCTTAATCAAGTAATCAATTGATTAAGTAATAGCAAATATCTCGGAGGATTTGACTAAAGGTTCATGCCCCCTTCCCCCCAAGAAAAAAAAAAGAATCGTTCTATTGTAATTTATACGAATGGAATAGAAAATGCTCATAAAAAATGGATAAGAACCTTGCTCTTAATCAATGTGAAGACTCCATTTCATAATTGATGATAACCGACCTTTAGACAGATGAGAGAACCGTAAAAACAAAAACTGTTTCAAGTCGACGCTTACACAAGATTATGTGATGGAGTAGCATTTTCTGCGGTAGCACAGCTTCGCTAACATATACACATGAGAACGAACCTTCGACCTTGGGTTAATGTGACGAATGAACCTTCTCTGCAGCGAAATCGCTTCAGCATCGTCTGTGAACAAGCCATCGTGCTTAGGGGGCCAGTGACTGAACGACTTCGTATACACACCATGTAGTCAGAACACCACGACCTGATTCATGGAGTTTGGATGTTAGCTTTCGAGGGGTACCTTTTACAGGCAGTCACTTTACGAGGGGTTTACGCTACCATGATGGGCACCAGCTTTTGATTCGTAAGGCTTTGGTGTGTCAAGGGTGGAGTGTTGGAGCGTAGGCGAGACAGCAGAGGAGTGATAGACTGTTGGGGAACGGGAGGAAAGCGGGACAGTGTTGGAGGGTGGAGAGATAGTGTGGTGGAGCGAGATGTTAGTTGAGAGGAAGACAGTGGGAGAAAGTGGTAGAGTGTGAGACTGTAGAACGAGAGACAGGTAGACTGGAAGACGTTGGTAGTAAGAGATAGTAAAGCAGGAAGAGATGATGGTAGGGCGAAAAGGAGACGCTGGTAAGGTGAGTACGTACTGGAGAAAAAGAGACAGTAATGGAACGCAGGAGACAGTGTTGGAGTAAGGCTGACAGTAGTGGGGTAAGAGAGACAGTCATGGGATGGAGGAGACAGTGATGGGTTTAAAGAGACAGAGGTAAAGTATAAGAGACTGTGGTGTGATATTGGTGACAGGGGTATGATAGAAGGGACAGTGAGGGGTTGAGAAGATGGTAGTACAGTAGAGGAGACAGTCGTGGTGTATGAAAGACACTGGTGAGTTAGAGAAGACAGTATTTGGGTAGCAGAAACATTAGTATGGAAGAGACGGTGTTGGGGTAGAAGAGACAGTGATTGGGTAGGAGAGACAGTAATGGGGTAGAAGAGACGGTGGTGGGGTAGAGGGGACGGTGTTGGAGTAGAAGGGAAAGTGATGGGGTAGGAGAGACAGTGATGGGGTAGGAGAGACAGTGATGGAGTAGGAGAGACGGTGGTGGGGTAGAAGGGACAGCGGCGGAACGGTAGGAAAATGGATGGACTGGTCGACGTGGAAACAAGCGACCAGTCGCCCGCATGATATGGATTTTTAATGACACATGGCTGTGTTGTAGGCTGGGCGGCGGCGGTCCAGCTGTGTCGTTCGTTCTGTGGGTGGTGGCAGCCCGGCTGTGTCGCACAGTGGGCGGTGGCCTGCTGTAGACTGTGTCGTCTAGTGGGCGATGGTTTGGCTGTGTCTTACGGTTGGTTATGGCTCCGCTGTGTCACACAAAGGCCTGCATCCCATCTGTGTTATAAGGGGTCGGTGGCCTGGCTGTGTCGCCCAGTGGGCCACAACTCGCATGTATCATACAGCAGGCGGCTCCCGTGGTCCGTCAGCCACACACGGTGCCTGGGGACCGCTCTGGCACCAGACACCATGACTGCCTAGTTGTTCCTCTTTCCCCGTCACATTCTGTATGAATCACCTGTACATCCCTTACATTCCTTTCCTGTAGCGCTCAGGAAGCAGGCCACGTCCACCAGGTCGGAAAGTATGATGATGTCGGATGCATGGCTGGGTTGGGTCAGCGCAGGACAGTTGGAGGAGCAAGTGGTTAGTGTCCTAACCACCCACGTTCCACCTTGAACGTGAAGGGTCTTGTGATATGTTGAACCCGAGTTTATAACGTTGGAGGGAAAGGTGGTGTCCAGAGCGGAGACGACGGCCTAACGAAGAGGTTCTTGGAGGCGTCATTTAGGGTCTGGCGACTCGAAGTTCAAGCCTGGGGTGCGAGTCCCGGGTGTTCGATGCTTGTTGTGTTGTGTGCATTTGTTTTGCTAGTGACTTGTATGTATAGGTTGATGAAGTTTGAAGCTGAGGTAAGCTTTCTATTTCGTCCCTGGGGGGGTTTGGTAGAGTGGATTAACCTGAGTGGGAGAGGATCTAGTGCTGTTGCAGAGAACGGATTGCCGAGCGTATTGAAATAAGGCTGTCCTGGATAATTGCAGGTTGAATGCTTGTGATGGCTTGGCAGCCGGTGATTGTTCTAAGCGCTCTGTTGTGTGGTGGTTTGCAGTCTTGTTATAATTGCTTTTGAGAGGATGGATAACTCTATGCAGGTGAAGCGTATTTTGTGGTCGAGTTAATTGCTTCTTAGAAGATACTAACAGGTGCTTGTACCTCTTGTACCTCTTGTTTGATCATACCCTTTATGCTGGAATTTGTAATGGGAGTGAGTGATATTTGTGTCTTATGTGATACCCAGTCAGGTTGAAAGTCTTTTCAAATTTCTCCATGGTGTCTATATGCATGGTAATTGCTGTATCACATATTAGACTCTGAATTTCCGTGTAACTATGTGTGAAGATAAAGTTTAGTAATGATGGTAGACAGGTCACTGTGATCGTAGTATGATCGTCATGCTGGTGTAGGAAATTATCTTGTATACATTTGTCTCTCCAGGACTCGCTGTTATCATGGGTGTCCATTTACTTACTCCCAGTGTCTCTATTCGTAACTGAAATCCTCTCAGCCCTTTACCAGATCTGAGAAGTGGGTATTTTACTGTTTCTTGTTCCATCCTGATTGTTTCGTCTCCTTTATAATTGTTTATTCCTTCAGATTCCTTTGAGGATTTATGTATTACGAACATTACTGTGCACTGCTTCCTCCAGTCATTCTTCCCATCATGGATTGTTTGAATGGGCCATGTGACTCTGTGTACCCGAAACATAGACTCTGTGCAAAGATGACACTGGTAGGTTGCAATCCATTCAAATGTGAGTAGGCTAAACGACGAATGAAAATACCACTGAAAGTACAGTTAAAGTGAAGGGGATAGATAATAGATTTGACCGTGACGAAGAAAGAGTTGGATAAGAGCATGTCGAACAAGGAACTCCAAAGCTAGACGATAAGCTTAATTGTCTTTGAAAGATCTGTAAGCTTTTCTAATCCTCTCACATGAATCGATAACTTTCTGATCTCTTCCACTATCACAAACAGCCTCGTTAGGACCCAATGGTCTATTGCTGTTTGAATGCGGTTCTATTCAGTTGAGACAGATAAGTAGAAGACTACTCAGAAAGACATAATGAAGGTAAGGTGGCAGGGAAGCGTCCATTATAGGAACTATAGGGATCAGTGTAATGGAGGTGATGAAAGAACAGAGGTTAGAAGAAATAACATCGAGACCAGAGAACCAGGAGGGCTGGATAAGGATGAAATGGAATCCAAAACCTTGTCCCTGGCCAGGAAACAAATGAGGGCGTCTACCATTATAAATCCAGAATGTAACCTCATTAAATCATTTTTTCCCCCCTGTCTTTTGCATATTCATATTCCGTCTCCCTCACCTGGGTAGACTACACACGATCGTGCACACAGCCGACCCAACCCGTCTTGTCTTGGCCCCTATGAATCAAGTGATCGATCAACTCCCACAGCTCCTGCCGCTACGGGAACGTTTCCTTATTTTCATATTGATGACGGGTCTGGAACCGTCATCAATTCACGCAAAAGGATTTAGACATCCAAGGGAAAAGGAGGAGGAGGAGAAGCGGAGATGTGGGTTTCCTTCTAGAATGGTTAAGTTCTCTCCATAAGGCAGACGGGCGGAAGGAAGATAGGGGAAGGGAAGCGTCTGTCGCGGGGGGAAGAAAAAATGGAAAAGCCTCCCCGATGGTGATGGGGGCTGGAGAGGACATCTGATCAAGCCTCTGGTCCGGTCTGTCCACTAACTACTACAGAAAACGACTACGAGCGTTTTTCTTCTCAAGCAGAATAAACCAGGAGTGGTTCTCAAGAAATGGAAGCAACTGTGTCTTCACTCTTAAAGGTTATCGTCCCCTCAAACTTGCATGTTCCAGCAGCATCTTTATTCCAGCTTGTGAGGTCGAGGAGTGTCTCTTATGTTTTACGACAGTGTTGCTCCTGTGCTCGGGGGAGCAGCATACTGCCACGGTCGTAGACGTCTGACAACACACGCATTATACCGCCACGGTCGTAGAACGTCTAGCCACACACACACACACGCACACACACACACACACACACACATTTTTCCCCAGCTGGACTTCGTCCGACGCTTCTGAGGTCCCAAGCCAAAAACGACGTGTACCGCTGTCCCAAGTGGGCACACTGACGTGTTGATTTTATCTCTTCCCATGGAAAGAGCTCCTATATCCTGTTTCCAGTCGGATGTTCCAGTCACGCCGTTGCCCAGGACTGATCTGAGCGCCGTGCGTGATGAATTTGTTTCCTCCCAGATAATACAGTGGTTTAATTTCGTTTCTTCCCGTTGACAATCCCCACTCGCTGATTTAATGCTTCTCCGAGGCATCCGCCTACCCCAAATTCAATTTACACTTAAACCTCCGCGAACGGCCATGATATACTTTCCTCTCCCTGAAATACC
>JAUUDY010372510.1:0-10195 GCA_032361765.1 Panulirus inflatus
CCCCCTTCTCTGTTGTATCTTTTGGAAAAGTAAAATTGAGAGGGGAGGATTTCTAGCCCCCCGCTCCCTCCCCTTTTAGTTGCCATCTACGACACACGCAGGGAATACGTGGGAAGTATTCTCTCTCCCCTATCCCGAGGTAGCGCTAGGGAACAGACGAAGAATTGCCCATCCACTTGTATACACGCATATATATTTGCATTAATACCCATACATGCACATTCTTCAATGCTTCCAGAACCTTCGCCCCCCTCCCCCACCCTGTGACTCACATCTGCTTCCATGGTTCCATTCGCTGGTAAGTCCACTCCCAGATATCTAAAATACTTCACTTCCTCCAATTTTTCTCCTTTCAAACTTACATCTCAGTTAACTTGTCCCATGTATTCCCAGCATGTCATAAAAGGAGACTTAAAGGGGAGGGAATGGGGGGCTGGAAATCCTTCCCTCTAGTTTTTCTTTCTCCAAAAGAAGGAACAGAGAAGGGTGCCAAGTTAGGATTTTTCCCTCAGGCTCAGTCCTCTGTTCTTAACACTACCTTGCTGACGCGGGAAATGGTGAATGTGTATGAAAAAAAGTATATGCAAATGATGGGCAGAGGATTATGAAGAGATAGTATAAATAGAGAAAAAGAGTATGGATTTTACGTGGGTCCTTTATGATAATATTCATATTAATGATGCCACTCTTGCACTTTCTGTTGTATATGATAAATATAGAGCTCATAAAATTCTAGTTGTATATATTTTTTCTGTCAGGATTGTCAGTCTTTCAGTTGAGCATTGATATATTCTTATAAAATGCCGTGTAAGTATATTTCACACAGACTTGTAAAAACAATGTAATAGCCTCTTGTGCAATGAGAGGAATCGGTGAATTTTTCAAAAAGCTGTAGTATTTTTAAAGGTTTATAGTTGTATTCTGAAGCCACTTTTTCATACATTGATTCAAGTGATATGCATGAAATACTAAGTGTTGTAATGTTATACCATATTAGAAATCACTTGAATTACCAAGATATTTATGATGATTTATAGATCAGATAACTTACTTTTAATGATATATATCTCTGAAGGTAGCAATGAATATGAGTATGCTGTCCTACTTTACCATGTTTTTCTCTGTGAGTTTTATCTTAGATACCTTCGTATGTAGTTTGTTATAATTATTTGTGCACTTATACAAGGTTAGAGGATGTATTCTAGGTAGTCCTGTCTAGGTAAAGACTTTTAGATCCTAACACAGGAAGTCTAGTTCATTCAACAAAGTATCATGTACTTCTAGTAGCTGTCTCTCATGGACTGGTCAAATATGCACAGGATGTAACATCTTATACAACAAACTCAAACACATAGAACAACCCTCTACACATACAGTCACTCAGACTGCTCATTGCTAATAATAGCACCCTGAGAACACACACCTGATCTGTACCAGTAATGGCACATGCAAGAACAGGCCTTCATTGACAAGAGTCCAAGCCATGCTTAGTTTTGGGAAATCTTTACACACACACACACACACACACACACACACACACACACACACACACACACACACACACACACACACACACACACACAGTCATACAGTCAAACTTGGCCTTCAGAAACAATGGGAATTGCTCTTTATTCTTCATCCCTTCCCACCAGGGTCACAAAGCTCATTGTGAAAATGCTAGCTAATCATTGAAAAGTCCAGTCTTGAGGTCTTTTCTGGTTAATTAGGGAAATGGTTTTATTCTTGAAGGATGGAGTGTGGCATGCTGCATGTGCATCTGTTACTGCTTGTTTTTTGACATTTGTTGACACTTTCATATTTGTCATTTTTTTGCTACCACCAATGGATAACCAAAATGCAAAAGAACCCCGCTGCTAACAGTTCATCAGCCAAATCATGATCACTATCATGAGTGTCCCAAAGACTATATCACTGATATGCTTAGGGTGTACTGAGTACACATGTCAAGATCACTTTTCCCCATTATGTTATATGATTAACTGATGCTCTAGTGATAATTCTAGTTGCCTTTGACTTGTGTAAGGCACCTCTACAATGCCATTAAACCATGCCTTCAATTCAGATGAGGATAGGAAAAATATGGCTAGAATACTGACATCGTCAGCTGTACAACACCCATTATGTTTTATTGTTAAAGAGACTCCAGTTTTTCCTCAGTTTATATAATACTTGCTTGTCAAGTCAGGCATCTCTGAATTCTGGTAAAGTGAGCCTTCCATTTCAACCCATCGTCTGTAGCCACTTGAGCATTTTTTTTCTTTAATTCTTACCACTTGAAAGAATATTTCTTCTGAAAAATTATATATTCTGTATACCATTATAGTAAAAGACTGCTCACATTTGTGGTGAACTTATCATATGAATAAATGTTAAAGTTGCAATACTACCAGCCATGCAGTGCCTCCCTCCTAATGGCATAATAGATATACATCCAACTGTCTGATGATTCTGTGATATTCAGTAATGTATGTTCATTTATGTATCTAAATCTGTATCCACTATTTATATACAATTTCTTTCTACTTACCATGCCCAGGGTTTTCAAATACTCTAGGCCAAATATGTTACACTTGCAGTTAGTTGCCAGAGGCATCTCATACTGTATTTGGCACATCAGCTATCGGAGGGTTATATGAAGGCAATAAGAGGCAAGCTGTTCAAGTATGGTATGAGTCTCAAGACCATAAACTATTTATGTATGCTAAGAGTCACTTGAGGGTTAAAACAAAATTCTCTCTTATTCTTCACCCGTGTAATTCTATAAAGCTGTTGAATGCACATCTGACAGTGACAGTATTCACTCATATAATTCTGTAAAGCTGTTCAATGCACATGTCTGACAATGACAGTAAAAGCAAATATAGGTAAAAAAATGCCATGTTCACACTAAGTGTATGAAAGAATATAACTACTTGTCTTGAACTGTGGTGTGACAGAACTGCAGAAACCCTGCTGTAGTCATTAGTCAAAGTTGTGCTGTAGTGAGAAAGTGTTTTTTACATATATGTGGTGTACATGGTTGATGTGCTGTTAGTGGACTGAACAAGGGCAGCTAGAGAATGAATGTGAGCAAATGAGATCTTTTCTTCGTTTCTCATGGCTCTGCCTTGCTGATGGAGGAAATGGTGAACCAGTATGAAAAGAGAAAGAAAAAACATTTTCTTGATAGTTCATATGCCTTGAATTGATATTTTCATAGAACAGGTCACAACCCAGGACTAGGTCACAACAAGAATACTTATAAATAATATTGTTAACATTTTGATAATTAAGTGTGAATTAGAGGTTTAATGTCATCAAAATTACCTGCTTTACCACATTATTTACCTTGTTTTTGTATTTTTTGAATAGTGTTGCATAAATGAAAATACATTAAGATAACGATTTATTGGATGGAGGCAGCCTTTTGGCTGCAGATACAGAGTTGAGGTATTAACAGAACTGGTAAGCCATTGTAATTACTAGTTAACTAATCATACAAGAGCTTAATATTATGGTGAGTTGGATATTTCCAGACTTTGGTTAAGTATATTGGTGATACATTTGGATAGGGTTGCATATATACAGGGATGTTTACAGAGTGAATGGTATGTTTTATACATTATGAGCAGTATGTGAGTTGCCATACCACATAGCCTAACTAATAGGAAACTGAACTGTTCACTTGCATAGCTGTGCACTTGTTCATAGATTGTTTATGAAGTTCACAATGGTAGGTTTAGGACTGTTGTTATACCTGTCTGTATAAGCTCTGATTGGAACAAGTCGATTTTGGTGATGACTGATGGTCCATGATGCAGGGGCATCAGTGGGGAAGGAGGTCTCTGTGATGGGTGTGTAAGCAGTTTGTTGACAAACTGTTGTATGAGCTGAAGGTGTTGGCCAGAGAAGGTGGACACAGGCAGCAAGATTGGGCCTCTTAGTAGGTGGTGTAATAAGGGCCCAGGAGGATTCTACAGGCCCTTGCTGTACTCATTCTGGCTGGTCCCATTGTATATCTGTTAGTGAGGAGGACCAGGCTAGGGAGGCATAGGTAAGCTTTGGTAGAATGAAGAGCTAAATTGGTGTATGCTTAGTGATTTCAGTCATTGGAGAAGGTACAAACAGTATGAGAAAGATTTGATGATAGTTATGAAGAGAGTTATAATATTACTCTTCTGTATTAAAGTATAGTATATTGTGACACCACAAAGTTTGAAGTCTCTGACTGCCCAAGGGATGTTAGGGCCTAGTGTGATGATAGGGGACATGTTATTAAATTTTATGCATTTAGTACCTTTTCTGCACATAAGGTGTTTGACAAATACCCTAATCTAATCTTATGATGGATCTTGGTATTGTCACATTTTCCAAATTGTGGTATTTTGTGACCACATACATACATGTATTATTTTCACAGTCTGAAGTTATTCAGCTTTTAAGTGCTAATAATCCTGATGATGTATTTTTGTATCCAAATCATATATTGCCGTTGTACAGTATTTACACACTTGAATGGTGTGTACTTCATAAGACTTGGTTACTTCTTGCCCTTTAGATATGAAATGAACGTAATTTAATGTGCAGACTTATAAAACCAGTTGTCATGGTCAACTTATGGTGATTGCTAATTAGTTTGTTAATTTCCAGCATCACATACTGTGCAGCCAAGACAACCTTTCATACTGATTTTACAAAATGTGGGCTTTGAGTCTTCTTGATTATTTGATGGTTATGAGCTTTTCTCATCTCATACACTTAAAATTGTGTGTATACTGCTAGATGAGGAGAATATTTCCATGTTGATAACTATTGTGTTTGATTACACAAGGGCTAGACAAAGTCTAGTACAAGTTTGATAAACTTGAAATGTGAATGGTTTCATACCTTTAAAACTGAGGAATCATTTCATGCATTCTAGCACTAGGACATTTAGCATCTGCTTCCTTTCATATACAGCATCCTTTATTTGATTAACATATATCCTTCAAACACTGTAGAGTGCAGATCAGGTTGTGTGGAGCCATAAATTGTTGCATTTTGATAGGATAAACCTGGAGGAATGCACTTGACACCCACACTTTCCCGTGTGATGGTGGTGGACCTAGCTTCCTTAGAAAAAAAGCACGTCAAGTGACCTCATTCAGTGTAGATGATAGTTTTTCACTTCTTTTTGTGGGCTTTGGCTTTGCCCATGAAAGGCATTTGGGAATGCTGGATACTTTAAAATGTTAACAAAATTGGGATTTCCATTGTCAAGATCCACATGATTTTACCAGACAGGACTGCCTAGTAATCATTCTGTAAGCCTCTTCTTTTAGAGTACAGAAAGTAGCCTTTCTCCGCAAATCTTGTTTTATTTTTCATTTTTTATTTTATTTTATTTATGTTTTTTGCTTTACAGCCCAGGTTTTCTTTGCTCTTTCATTATGTATATATATATATATATATATGTGTGTGTTCTGTGAAATGTGTATATTCAAATTCAGCTGCAGCATTGAAAATTTAGGCAGTTTGAATTATCTGTATTGTACGTGTTTACAGGTCAAATCTGAGGATTTTGAAGACAAATTAAGCAATGTTTCCCAAAATGAGGATGATGACTTATCTAGCACTAAGATAGGCCCTGACTTGTCAAAAACAGAAGCTAGTAACAGTGAAAGCTTTGAGGATGTTTGTAAACTAGAAACTGAAGATATGAGTGTAAGGGAGATGGGCAGTGCAGCAGAACTTAGTAGTCATTCATCTGATAATGACATCAGAATGAAGAAAAGGAAAAGATTTGCAAAGTTTTATGGAGAACCTGAAAATGATATTCTTAATGATATGACCATAAAAACAGAACCTTTGCATCAACAAACAGATGAAGTGAAACCATTAACATTAGATATTTCTCAGCAACTTGAGTCCAGGCACGAACCAGAAATATGTAATGTAGATGCAGTAGTAGACAATTTGGAAAAGGCAGTGCATAGAAAAAGCTTGACTGCTAGAGTAATTAATGAAGAAACCTGGGAATCAGGTAGTTCAAGTATGTCTAGAAGCAATAGAGGGTCCTCCTCGGAAGGTTCAATTGATTTTGGATCTGAAACTCGTGGTGCCATATCTGGAGACTGGGATGATGTCCCAGTTACTGCAGACTCCATTTTGCAACAACCAGTTGGCGAGGGTAAACCTCTACAGGTTGAATCTCTGAAAGTTCAAGAACAGGATGCTGTGCGTTTCAGCTTTGTCAGTTCCAGTAGCATTGAAACTGATAAAGATGAAGTTTTTGCTAATGAGGTAGAAATGGAAATTTTTGATGTTGATGCTTTAGCTGAAGTAGCTGAAATAGATTCGCCATCTTCAGATGAAAGTGACTACCTACAGGAACCTTCAAAAATAAGGATATCTGCTGCCACCATTTATGAACATGCTGTTATTCAGGCTCTAGAAGGGTACAGCGGGAAAGTTAGTGGAAAGAAGGTCATTCAAGAGGATATTTATGGAACATCAAGTGAAATGGCTCCTCAGGAACTCACTGTAGAAGAGCATGAAATCAAAGAGGAGGAGAAGGAAGATGATAAGCACAGGGAGAAGCTGCTTACATGTTCAAAGACTTATACTAAAACTGTAAGTGAACAGAAAATGTCCTCAAAAGAGCTTTGGAAGCCTTGTATTGAGATGGTGCCAACAGACCCATTGTTAGAAAAAGAACATCCTGAATCAGTAGAGGGCAAGACTGAAAAAACATTGCTTAATAAAGTTGCTTCACATCAGTTTCATAAAGAAGGGCTTGATTCGGTAGTTCCTGAGTCAGGGATTGTCAGAGAATATAAGGAAGAATCTGATGTATTGATCAAGACACCTGTTGAGAGAAAAACCACCCGTGAGTCACCCATAGAAGAAATTGGAAAGACGGTTGTAGAAGTAGTAGTAACAAGACAATTTCCTGAAGAGGAGGATGTAGAGACCATGACCAAGATGGTTTCCACAAGTTTGACTCAAGGTCATAAAGAACCATTTAACCAGGTAAAGTATTCAGGTCAAACTTATGAAGCACTTAATTCAAAAACAGAGAAGATAGAACAGCTTGCCTCAGAGTTTGCCCAGCCTGAAGAAGAAAATCATTTGATAAAGAGTCAGAAACTAGTAAAATCAATAGACCCATTGACTGAAGTTCTTCACGTACCTCAGTACAGCACTAGTGTTCAAGAGGAAATGGAAGTTTATGAAACAGCTGTGGAGAGCGCTGTAAAACCATCTATTGCCATTAACCTTGTTTCTGTAGAAGTGGGTGAAGAAACTTATGAAGTAGCAAAAATGTCTGAAATATTAAGTGGTGAATGTGAAGAGTTCAGGGTTGTTGAAAGAGAAGAAAATGATGCATGCAGTGACAAGGAGGGAAATTATTTGCAAGAAAGTAGTATTAGGATGGATAACAGTCGAATACAGAATGAACGTACACGTGAATCAGTCCCATTTGTTGAAAAAGCTGAAGATGAAAATATGGAGAAGCGTTTTGAGATGGAAGACATGATGGTTCGAGCAGAAAATAAGCAGGATATAAGCCGAATTAAGATAGAAGGAGATTTAGGTGCAGAATCTCTTAAGGTTAATGAGGTCACAAGGACAATGTCTTCATCCAGTAGTAGTTCATCTGGTAGCAGCTTTGAGATGGTTGAACATGAACCAGAAGCTGATTTAGAAGAACAGTTGTCCACTCATGATAGTTATGAAGAGGTGGAAAGTGGGGAAAAGGATAGCTTAGCAGAAAATGACATTGAGGTTGATGAAGAAAATAACAAAATGGATGAACCAAATACAATTGAGGAACAGCTTGATTCAGACATAGCAAATGTTTCCTTAGAAATAAAGCTGGAGAGGCATGTCAGTATTGATAGTTCAGTATCTACATTATCAGAAGCTGAAACAGTTATTCATGTACCAATTGGTGGTTTGTCAAAGAAAACGCCTGAAACTGTATCAGTTAGAGATGATAGTCAGATTGGTGTTAAGACTCTGAAAAGTGGAGATGTCCAAGAATCTCTTGTGCGGTCAGTATCTGAGGAACTTATAACAAAGACTACTATTCCTGAAGGTAAGTCACAAGGTAAGGAACATTCTGAAGATGTTTCAATAGTTTCCGGAGCTGAGGAAGAATTAAGGGAGGACCTTAGTTTGGCACCTCCAGATCCTACGGTTGATTCTAGGGCGAAATCACTCTGTGAACATAATGTAATGACAGCCAAAGTTGATAACCAATTTGAAGGTAATGTAAATGTTGGTAGTAGTGTTGGAGAAGCTTCTCATATTGTTTTGACACAAGAATGTGTAAATAATGATAACACTTTGCAGCTTGATGCCACAGCTACACAGGATACCAATAAAACCATTGACTTGGAAGCCAAAACATCTACCATGGACTATGTTAGTTTGAAAGACCAGGAGGATTTATTGTTCCAAGAAAAAGGAAAGCAGTTGGGACTAGTAGCTTCAGAAAATAAAGACTTAAAATCTGTGGATAAAGAACTATGTAGCACTTCAGAGACTATGATTAAAAATGATATAGTGAAGGGAAGTTCAGGATCAGATGAGTCAGTTCAGGAGGTGTATTTGAAAGGTGAGGAGGGATGGACTGAAGTGAAAGTAATAAAATCTAACTCTGAAGATGGCCCAGAAATGGAAAGAAGAATAAGTGTTGATATTGCTCAAGTCATCCAGACTACAGAAATAATTGAAGAGCAAGAGGTTACGATATCTATTCCTGATATTCATCATGGGGACTCTAGAGATGAGAGTTCTGCTGCATCTGATGAAGAATCAGAACAATTTCAGAAACCTGTGGAAAAGATATACGTGAATTTATTACCTGATGTGTGTGTAAGAGACAAGACTGATAAAATCAATGAAGATGCTATTTCTCCTTCTTTATTAGTAAAGAATGAAGAATTAGTGCAGCTTAATACAGAGAGAGATAAGACAATGTCTGGAATGACTAAAACAGATAGTACATCTTGTAGAAACAATGAATACTTGTTGGTGTCTGAAGAATATGATGCTGCAAAAAGTCAAGATTCATCCAGCACAGAAATTTCTAAGATAGGTAGCAAAATAAAGATGAAAGATGTGTTACTCAGCAGTGAAAAAGATGGAGATAAGTCAGTTGGTGAAAGCTCTGAGCCAAGGGGAGATAGAAGAGACAGTTCTCAATTAGGCAGTGAAGTAACTTCATTCACTCAATATGAATTAAAAGACACAGGTTTTGTTGTATATGACCACTCATCATCAAAGCATAGAGAACATAAAGAAGAAACAGGAAAGGAGAGTTCTAGCTCCTCTGCTGCTTCAAACTCTAATAGTTCCAGTCCTTATTATGATGCCTCTGGAGAAATGGTGGAATCTTTGGGATCAGATGATGTTTCAACTTCCATGGAAGTGTTGCACTCCTCAGCAGAGTTACTAGATGCTCCATCTGATTCTTGGTCCTCCACCAGTAATCATCAGACACAATCTGATAAAGAAATTAATTCTGAAATCACAGATAGGCCCATTCCCATGAGGGAAACCAGGTGTAGCATAGATCCTGGGACAGACTATCACCCCTCACGGTTCAGCACTATCAGTGTTCTCACTGATGCAAGTGAAGGGGAGGTCATCTTCAGTGAAACAGAGGGAGAAGAGTATCCTTATGAGGATACTACTGATGATGATCTGACCCTGGAAGAGGCAACTATTAAGACTATGGCTGAGGTAAGACTCGTGAAGTATCACGGTGTTGTGAAGAACTTCAGTGCTCTGCTTGGGATTTGGTAACGGTTACAGCATTGTCACACTGCCTCAAGGCTCATGTATTGAAAAGGTGGTATCTGCCTGAAGCAAGAGACTTAGGATGTACTAACAGAAGAACTCCATTTACATACCATTACACTGTTCTGACTTGCAAAGCATGGTTCAAACATTCAAAGCTTTATGCTATTATACATTACATGTATTAATGCTTCAGCTGATCACGTATTGACAGAATTATTGCATGTGAAGATTTTTGTTTCAATTTCCTTGATGGAATAGATAGAATACATATTTTTTCTGTACATATACAGATTTCATTGCATCCAAAATATTTGAGATATGAAGCAACTAACCAGAAGTAAGGTGTCAAACAGTACTGTATGTAAAACCCGGACCGAAAAGCATGAGGCTAACATAGATAATA